>JANRGW010010427.1:0-19797 GCA_024733675.1 Psilopsiagon aymara
GGTACTGGAAGGCTGCTATGAGGTCTCCACGCAGCCTTCTCTTCTCCAGGCTGAACAGCCCCAACTTTCTCATCCTAGCTTCATACAGGAGGTGCTCCAGCCCTAGAATAGCTGTGCTTTTGTGATGAAATTCTGTATCTTGATTCATGACATAAAACCTTCTGTCTTGTTCTTCTATATCTTGATTACTTGCATAGCACCAAAGAGAATTTCACATGTTAACTAAATCCATAGTGTTCTGAGGTTTAGTGAATTTTAATTATTGTCAGTAAAAGCTTTTCTTTGCAATAAAAAAAATTGGTGAAAGCCTTTCTATTCAATGACAGTTATTCTTAGAATTCATGTTTGCTTTATTATTCCAACAGTTTTTCCAGTTTGTTTGTCGGTAAGTTTTGTTACTTTTCTCAGTGTGTGTGTGTTGAAATCAGGATCCTCTACAGGGACTGAGCCAAGAGAGGAGAGCAGTGGGGAGCTGAACAATGGATAAATAGGTAACCGTAAAAACAGTTTCTCCCTATTTTCATCCATTGTGCATCCAGAATTAGCCTACCAGAGGAACGTGTTCTCTCAGCAGTGCATTCAACTGTCCAATGTGTCAGGCATTTTCTCTACTTGTATACTGGAAACAGGGGACTCAAGCAGTCCAGAGGGCTCTCAACAGGTTTCTGCAGGACCTCAGTGATATCTCCAGTCACAGCATGCTTCTCTTGTCTGGGAGAATGCTCTGATGAGACCTCCAATAAAGTGTCTCCTCAGGTACCTTTTCCCAGTCTCACCATTTGCTGCCCCAGTGCCTACGAGAGGTTTACAAAATCTGTCCTTTCCTTTGGCAGTAATTAATACCACAAGTTGTGTGTATGGAGGTGGGGAATGACTGAGGATTAACTTGGCTGGTTTGCAGTGCTTATGATGTCAAGAGGGCATTCCTTCCTGATATCTTCAGTTTGCACTAATAATTAGACATGCTGTAGTCCTAAAAAGTGCGAAAAATGTAATTAAAATCAAACCTAAGACCTCCTGGGGCAGAAATTGGCCGTGGTATTTTCTGCTCCCTATTATATATCCAGAGAAATGAAAATGAGCCCCTTTTGCAGACAGATGGGACACTTTCTGTGCAGGACAGAGAAGTACGTGTAGAAGTTTGTACCTTCATCTTACCAAGAATGATCAAAAGAGAAACACTGTTCAAGTTAAGAAGTTCAGTCAGCTTTTATCTTCTTTGTTGAAGATGCAGTTTATTGTGTCTGAGGAATAATTGGACACCAGATAACAAAGAAAGCCAATTTTATGAAAAAGCAGAGGAATAAAGATTATCGAACGCAGCTATGCCTAATTCTGTGCACAGTGAAAATAATGACGTCTTTCCTTTGAGGTGACCATTTTAGCATTTATGTTGTAAATTACTGGCATAACAACTTGATAAAAAAACAGATAAAGATTCTGTCTGTATTGCAGACATTTTGATCTGGAGATAAAAATGATGAAGTTGGGAAAGTAGTGATATTTGGGTCATTAAATCAGTTTTGCACCGATTTACGACTGTGCAGGGAAATTAAAATGGAAAACAAATAGTCTTTACGTTCTGTTAACAGATTATATCCATCACACAAGCTCAGCTTTTCATTTTTAGGGCTATGAATACCATAAGCACTGAACACAACTCTGAGCTCATAAATCAGTTTTGAAACAAAAATCTTTTGAGTATACAAGGAGCATTTATGGAACTGCTGTATAAACCGGCAACACAGAAGTGCAAAAAGCAGATGAAGATTAAATGTTATGTTTATAACCTTAGACTTCAGAGAGTTTTAGGGAGGATGTTATCATTTTCACTGGCTGACAAAGGCAGAAACACCATTTAGTCTCCCCCTTGTTCATTCTTAAGATTTCTAGAATTAAGTGATATCGAATTTCATCGAGGTTCTGAAGTGCCAGTCTCTCAGATTAATTGAACCTGCTCATGAGAAGCAGTGATGAGTATTTTATTAGAAAATCCATATGCATGGTGGATAGCAGTTTCAGTATCCTTCTGAGTTGCAGCTGATAGAAGCTCAGTAGACCCTGCATGCTGCTTGCTCGGCTGTTAAAGGAAAGAACACATCAAACCATCCACTGATAGGGTAACATGTTGCCAAACCAAGGCATTCTGAGTTAATATTTACTTACATACAGTATAGAAATGTCAGATGCAAAGCTTGTTACCACGTTCCCTTATTAATTTGGGGTTTTGTTTGTTCATTAAGATAGTGGTTCCACAGGCTCTGTGAATGGCATTCCTGCTAGAACAGTAAAGCAGAAGCTTGTTCTGTGTTTCTTTCTACAGGCTCCAGCATGGTAACCTGCTAGGTGCCCTGCCTGCTCGCTCTAGTGAGCAGTATCATCTTGGACTGGGAGATGTACAGGATGTTCCATGAAACAATGTTGGCAATTTTAGTAGCTTTGCTCTGTAATCTGTCACAGAACTAAATGCTGACCTGTGCTAGGCATCTCCATGCCACTGGAGGGTTTGTCTTTTCCAACTGTCCTCGAAACATTCAAGTTTTGCTCAACTGGGGAGTTAATTTATTCCCATTTATGAGATTTCCTGGGGAACATATAGTGGGTTTTGCTCACTTCTGATTTCACTTGCTGAGAATGCCCCTAGCTCAAGTTTTCTACATTCCTATAAATAACTGTATTTTGGCTGTGGCAGAGGTGATTGCTGACTATGAACAAGGGCAGAGGTGGTAACACTGACCCATATGCAGATGTTCCATTGTTAGTTTTCAGTGGGATTTTAGGGAAAAAAAAGTTTGTTTTCTCAGCTGTTTCTATCTCAACAAATAAAGTCGTCCCCCCAAATATTAGGCTTGTACAAAATAACAATATTTGATTATACTAGCAAGAGCAGCATGTCAGTTCATGACTAATGGCTAATTCCATATACTGAAGGGAGCTTGGCTGGAGAGCACTGAGACTGCAGGGTGTTGTCTTTTCATCCTGCTGTACTTCTGTAGCATAAACAGAGCTCAGGTACTTTCTTCAATCTTTATCTTGCAGGCTTCTTCAATTTTGTCCATAGAATAAGAGTCAGATCGTTTGAACTAAGCACACCTTGCTGCCACTGGCAGCCAGAGCTGCCATGTTTTGGTAATGCCACATTCAGAACAAAGCTGGGGGGGTGTCATGGTGGTAGGTACAGTGGAATATAGTCCTGCTTTCTGTGGGAAGATCATAAAATCATAGAATCATAGAATCTCATGAACTGGGAACTTCACCTGACTGCCATGATTTTTCAAATATGATGGACAGTGGCTTAGTAACTTCGTTTTCCAGCTCCTTCAGGACCTGCAGGTGGATTTCATCAGATCCCATGGATTTGTGCACATTCAGCTTCCTAAGATGGTCCCGAACCAGCTCCTCTCCTACAGTGGGCCCAGGGCCTTCTTTCTCACTGTCCCTGCGTCTGCCTTCCAAGATTTGGGAGGTGTGGTCAGAGCAGTTGTCAGTGAAGACTGAGGCAAAGAAGTCATTAAGAACCTCAGCCTTCTCTAAATCCAGGGTAGCCAGTTCTCCTGATAGCTTCCAGAGAGGGACCACGTTGTCCCTAGCCTGTCTTTTTTTTTGCAGTGTAAGTATAGAATCCCTTGCTGTTATCTTTCACATCCCTGTTTTCATCTGGTTGTATATCCTATTGCAACATCAGAAAAGAAAACAGTTACTACTCTACATTCATCAAATTAAACATGAATGCTGAAAATAATTGACTGCTTTTTTGCAGTTTAAAACATTTCAAGTGTTATAAAATTACTGCTCTGGACTCCATTTCAGGATTATCTAAAACCAGCCCCCAGATTTGAGCAAAAGAAAAGCTTCATGCTGTCTGTAAAACCATAGTGTAGTTAGGTTGTCTTGCAAACAATGAGCTTATCTTCTAACTTCATCTGGTTCGTACCCTGTCTTCTAGCAAGGTATGTGTTTCTTTGTAGTAGCAGATCACAAATTCTAGAGGAGATATATTTTTTTAGGTAGTTTGATACTGCATCTTATGCTTTCGGCAGTGTACTTTGGTGGTGTGTGGTATTATTTTGGTTTTTACCAATTTATAGCATTCTGAGTATATAGAGCAGTTTGTTGGAAAAGACATTCTCTGAATATATTTCTGCTTTTTGTTATCTAAATATAAAATGAATCATTAGATTTCTTTCTATTTTCATATGTATGCATTGCTGTATGGCACAGGAAAGAAAGAAAGCATTGAATCTGTTGGTGAACATCAATTTAAAGAACCAAAATAAATACAACCACTTTCTAGGTGGTTTTATGGCTTCATGTACATAACCATTCTGGTTTCTCACATATTCTTATGACTCAAAGAGGTGCTTTTGTCTTCATCTTGTTGTGTGTAGTTATTGAACACAAAATATTCTCAGATAGCTTTGAATTAAGTTGTTTGTTTCTTCTGCCATTTTAGTGTATCCACAAATCCAGAAATAAAACTAAAAGAAGTCTTTGGGAAAGTGAAGTGCACTGAAAATCTTCATCAGCAAAGAACAGATAAAGCGTTGGAGGTATCATATAATTATCATCTTAGTACTACTCAGACTGCTGTTAGTCCATGTTAGAGAAAAAAGATTAACATTTTCCTGAGAAATATTTCTGGGGATTATGTGCAATAAAACTTCTTTTATTGGTCCTGGGTTTTACTTTTTTAAAATCTTATTTATAAGATCACAAAAAGGCATTTGGTTTGGGCTGTTTCTTACAGAAGTGAAAGAAAATTAGTGTTCAATTTCTGGGATTTCTTCAGGAATCTTTAAAAGATCATGACTTTCCTTTAAACACTAGTTAAGAAAGAAGAGCAATTTAAGTGAAATCTTAGTACCTTTGAAAGTCATACTGCACAGTTCAGGAGAAATATTGCAAAAGTAATCCCAAAGGTCTTGAAAACCAGATGCAAATGGAAGAGACCAACTTTCCTCCCCTAGTACTGCTTGAAAAATGGATCAAGAATTCTGTGTTTTGAAAAATAGCGATGCTGTTTTGTACTGTGATCCTGTGCTTTCTCACCTGTTTTCTCTGCATTTGACAGTAAAAGTAATGTTGGAAGAAGAGTTGCCTCAGACTCAAATTTTGAAGTTCAGTTTAAAGGAGAAATAAGTCTTTTACCCAGTTCTGTTTTGTTACAAAAATTACATTTTTGTTTGGTTGGTTATTTTTGCTTTTTTACAGCTTCCTAGTGAAATTGAAATGCAGAATGATCTGGATGCTGTTCAGTTGCTAGAAAAACACTACCAAGAACAATTAGAAGAAGAAATAGCAAAGGTACTATTTTTATTTTGGTGCTTCACATTTGTAAGATACAGTTATTTTTATTTGCCATTTCTGATGAGTCAGACAATTGCAATACCATATTCTAACAACCTCTGTGATAATGCATAGCTTTTATTTGGATCAGATGACTTTCTCTAAAAAGTGAGAAGTAAAATTAAGATTTTATGAGTAGAATATATTAAAATGACTGTGGATTTACTTACTTTTTTACTTCCAAAATAGTTTTAAATTCTTTGCAGTAGGAAAAGATATCACTGCTTTCATTATTTTGTGGTGTAAATAAAAATCATGTGAACGTAAGTTAAACATTGGAAAAAATAAAGGAGTGCTTCTTAAAAAAGTTTGCAGTCAGAGTTAAGAAGTTATAGCCAGCACTGGGTGATCACATTAATTTAAGTAATCCAGGTTTCTGAAGTAGAAGTTTCATTTCTCTCATGTGCTGCCAAGAAAACCCTTCTTTATGGGAAAACAAAGTACATGTTGGCTTTTGTTTTCCTAAGAGCAATTTAAGTTCAAAAGTCAAACTCACATTTTCTTTAAAGGAAGAGTTAGGTGTTTTCAAGTGTAACACTTCTATATTTATTATTCTAATTTTTTTACACTTTTTGTAGCTTATGCTGTAAATGGCTGTATTCTAAATCTAGAAAAGAATGGCTCGCATGATTGGAAAAGGGGTTTATTTGTGTTAGAAGGAGACACTTAGCAGTCACAACCAGCCTGTTGTGACTACAATTGTATCTCTTTAATGCCAGTGGAAGTTTCTTTCTGGGTCAAGGAAAATTCCTGTGCTGAGTGTCAAGCACATGGCTCTGCTGTCTTGGTACAGCCCAAAATTTTATGTCAGTGAAAGGTTTACAAAGGATGCTTGGTTAGATAGAGGAGGCTTAGCACAGCTGCACTTCTGTTGGTATGCCAGGACTTTTACAAGGCACCTGATAGAATCTTTTTTAAAGAAGAACTATATAATTCTATGCTAAGTAATATATTTTAACTGAAAATGGCATCATAGTTTATTAAATTACTTTAAATGCTGCATGTCTATATTTTAAGTTGTGACTGTTGATGAGATTGGCAATGTATCTCTGTTCTTTTACCTGTTTTCTTTTAGGGGGAAAGAAATCATCATTCAGAATTTTTAGTACGTATTGATAGTAATGAGTTTTCTGTGCAGCGTAAGCTAATACTGTCTTTTCTTATTTATTCAGGTAATTGTGACAATGAGTGTAGAATTTGCCAAACAAACTGAATTGTCAGGAGTTGCTAGGCAGAAGGAAGAAGCAGAAACACAAACTGTATATCAACAGGGAATGCATTTTGAAATCAAAGAGCAGTATAGTGAAGAAGAGGTTGACAGCCCTTTCAGAAAAGCAACAGGAAAACAGAATAAGAATGAAGAATTGAAGTCACTTTGCAAGGAACTCAGTGAAGAGTCTGGTGAGATCAGCTCGCTTGGGGAACAGCTTCGTTCAAATAGCAAGCCTAGTTGTGTATTAGGACAGATCACACATGAATCAGTGATTTCTGAAGATCTTCTGTCTCATGTTGAAGGGCTTACAGCAGAAGAAACACCGGTAAGTGTTCTTAAGAAAGTAATTGGCAGCGTGTAACACCATATCTGAATAATCTTTCCAGTGCATTTAAACTTCATTTCAATGGGAAGAATGAATACTACAGAGAAAGTAATGAAGATAAAAATTTCATTTGAATATTTTCCTTTCAAAGGACTGACAACTTTAAACCTAAATTATCTACCCTTCTTTCCTTGTGTTCTGCCTGACTACCATAGTATTATGTTATGCTGTGAGGAAAGGAATATGACACTGGTTACATGAAAATAAATCATTCCATTTCATGGATAAAACTGTATTGCAAGCCATAAATTGTATTAAAGTTTTTCGTAAGCTAGGCTATATTCTAGTGTTTATACAAGGAACAAATTACAAATAGCTCTTAAAGAGTTTGAGTCCCTTGTGATAAAGGATATCAAATGAACACAGAAATTATAAAAGTAATATCTAAAATATACAGATAACATTTCACAGACATGGGGCTGTGGGTAAGGTTGAATAAATACGGTAAAAAGCGGTCATAAATTTTGACTCCGCATTTTTATCCTCAGCTTTTTTGAAGCAAAAATTACACTTTCAAATTTGTGTAGCAGTTAAACATTCTGATCTTGTATTATCTTGACAGGCATAAAATGTAATATTCCTGGTTTGAATGATAACTGCTCTCTCAGACTTCCGTTGTTATACACATACTCACACACATGTATGTCTGCCGCTGTATTTTCTGCTGAGATTTTCACCAGCCTAAAAAACATGAGTTAAATTAATACTGCTCACAGTTACTTCTAAAAACTTGTCTTTTAAATTGATAATAATTCTAAGCCTGGACCTTCCAGGAAGCAGGCACAAAGATGATGCTTTCATGATGGTTACTTTAATTTCTGAAAGTACTTTCTAAAATTTATTTAAATATTTACTAGAAACTGTTATTGGACATAAAATGCTAAAATAATTCCAATATTTCAGCGCTACAGTGAGATGACAGCATCAGACACAGAAACATCAAGTCAGCTGTTGTTATATGAGGAACGTTTGGAAGACATGAGACAGGAGCTGGTACGGCAATATCAGGAACATCAGCAGGCAACGGAATTACTGAGGCAAGGGCACATGCAGCAAATGGAACGTCAAAAAGAAAATCAAGAGCAACTCTTAGCAGAGCTTGAGAGTCTTAAAGTGCAATTAGCTGAGGTAATACGGAGTTTAACACATGTTAACTCATTGAGTAACAAAGGGACATCAGGCAGATTTGTATTTATTTATACTTGTATCCCTGTAAATAGAGGCACGCATATATTCACTGTATGCATGTGTACATACCCATGTGTGCACACACACATTATCCCTGTGTGTATATGTACAAACACATATATGCATATATGTAAAGGGCATTATTGTTTTCAAAGTTTAGTCAGTGATGGATCAATTTTGAATTCTGTAAACCTGGAGAAAACCTGCAGTGTTGCACAGCAGCCAGGAGAGTGAGTGGGTGAGCTCAGGTGCATTGTAAGCCATGCCACCTTGCAGGTACACGGCCTTGCACATGATACAGCCTAACATCTGCTTACATCAATGAAGCCACCAGCCATGGCTAGAGATACTGTAAATCCTGTATAGTTCTTCATTTTTTTCCTCATCTCCCCTGGAAGTCTGAACTTGAACTGTATTGGTGGCTTTCTCCCTTTTTTTTGGTGGGGTTTTTTTGCATGGAGACGAAGTTCTTAGGCTGTTGGAATTAAAAAAGATCTGTGAGAAACACTGTTTCTTTGCCTTTTAAACTTAACTTGCAGTCACTCTACACCAGATCAGAGCCTATGGCAGGTATGGTAATGAAACACAGTAATTTATCTTGATTATTAAGTCTTAAAAAATGTCCTTTATGGGCTTGCCGTGGCAGGGGGGTTGGAACTAGATGATCTTAAGGTCCCTTCCAACCCTAACTGTTCTATGATTCTATGATTTCTTCCTTCAAAAAGCAAGGTAAACAGAATCAAGAAGAATTTTTCTTGCTCTGATTTATGTTCAGCAATGTATCATTACAGAAGCACATGTGAAAACAGTAATCAGTGAATTCTAAAACAGAGCTTCATATTCCTTCAGATGTTATCCAGACCTGGTCCTGTTCTGTTTAAGTTTGGGCTCAGTGAGATGGGTAATCTGAAGAGCTAGTCACTTGTATCCTAGGGGTCTTTTCCAGCAATGTCCAGTGTATGTTTCTCCTAAATGCTTAGTAAGTGTCTAGCCTGATAATCTTTCCTTTCAGTATATACATCATTTCTCATTTTATCTCTTTGTCAGTTTGCAGTTGCATCTTTCAGCAGGGATTGCAAATTCCTAAAACTAGTTAAAAGCATTAAGTAGAACTTATGCTGCTGGCTTTATTCTAATTTTTAATGCCAAAGATGTTTATCCATAAGAACTGCATGGGAACATGTATGCTGTGTTTAAGCCATGAATACTTCTAGGTCTTGTAAAAGAGGTTGTGTGTAAGCTTGTTATAAAAATAATTTATTTTCGTCTGATTTTCTTGTGCAAAACGTGTAATAACCAGAAATTCCTTCCAGTTTTTGTTGTAACCTCTGTTTTATAAAGTGCATAAAAATGGCACTAAAATCTTGAAGATGTAAGGTGCCAAAAGTATTTATTAGCTGTATTCCATTATATAAAGCTTTAGGTGTCTTTATAACCATATAAAGAGGTGGACTGAAATTTCATTGTGCAAAATATGTAAAAAATTAGAAGTGACAGGACTCACTAATACTGAGAAGCTTAAAAACTTGTGTGTGCCTCTTTAACACTTCTTTCTTAGCATGTCTCAATGGAAAATGACAGCCTGGTTGCAGAGAGAGAAAGAATGCTTTTAGAAGAACTAGAATCATTAAAACAGCATTCTGCTCCCGGAAGAGAGAAGCTGGCTTGTGAGCTTCAAAACAGCAGCACACAAACAGAGGTAAATATTGGACTTTGACTTTCTTGGCAGCTGTGGCATGTCAAACCGGAAGGATTTCTTTTGCTGTTAATCTTTCCATGTAATTTATCATGTATTTTAATCTTTTCATGTATTTTTGTGAAAGATGTTGGGTATTACTTAAACAGAACAGGTTTAAGAATCAAAAGGTGGTACCAGTAGGCATATTTTATATTTTTTTCACTTCAGGTAAAGAGGAGGTAGTTTAACAGCTTGAAGGTGGGGTTTGTTACTGTAGCTATTTGCCTAGATAAAGTCACATTTTCATATTGCTATAGCAACACCAACAAAAAATCCAAGGGCTGTTTATTCAGCATAATGAAGTTCTAATAGGCCTGCCTTTGATTTCCTGTTTTGTTTTTGTTTGGTTATTTTTTCCACATCGGAGGAGTGTTTCTTGATCTGCAACTTGGTGCTGAAGTTTTATTCAAAAAGCACAACTAATTTAGGTTTTCAGTTTTGTGTTCTACTGCGTACAAGAAGAGTATGTTGACTTTGGCATGACAGGATTTCTGTTCTTTTTGTCTTCTCTCCCTCTGCAAAAACTTACTCAGAATGAAAATGAAAACCCAAACAGCGTAAGAGAGCAGATCTTTGAGCATGAAGATGGAGGAAGAAAGCCTGATGAAACATCTTCAGCTCTTCTTTCTAAAGAAAGGTGCTTAGAACTGTTAAGAAAACATTTTTATTTAATTTTGATAATCATGTTCTTCTTGTTAAATTGATAATATTTATAAGCTTTATCCTGACTGCTAATGTAATTTTTTCATTCTAAATAACCGTATTTCTAAGCTTACATACTTTAGATTAAGCAATGTTGGGCTTTTTATAAAGCCTAACAATGTGATGGCATAGTGGATGAGACAAATGTCAATCTGTTTTACTGTGTCTTTTATACTACACTCATGTGCAATCGTATATATAATGTATACATATGTATGTGTATAGACATTGTATGCATATGCATGAAATAAGCTTATATGAATATGATTGTTGTATTTGACATCACCTTTTGACTGTTCTGTAACTTTTTTATCTGTGTAGTGGAACAATCTTTTTCACTGACACTTAGAGAAAAGAGTAAATTTATAATGAATACCAGGCAAACAGACCTCTGTTTCAAAAGAATAGCTAGTTACAAAAACAAGGTAAAGTAGAACTATTGACTTTTTATATATTTTGTAAAAAGAATTGACTTCTAACACAAATGTGCTTTTATGTATATGATATGGGGTTTAGTCTTAAAGAAATTGTTTAAACTGCAAACATACCCTTGTTGCAAGGGTATATAAGGGATTAAAAAACACTTTGAAAGCAGAAGAAAATCAGAGGACTGATTAGTCTTTGTCCTGCAGGAATGTTTTTCAGAAGGCTAATGAAAAACTCATGAAGATTCTTTTAGAAGTTGTGAAGACAACTGTGGCAATAGAGAAGACAATTGGTCGCCATGTGCTTGGGTTACTGGATCGGTCTGGGAAAGGCCAGCCTTCCAAACCAGCTGGATGGGACACAGAGGCAGAGGAATCAGTAAAACCCTGTATCAGTGTGGGATATGAAAAAGGTATTGATTGTATTTTTTTGCATACTTTCAGTATAGATTTGAATAACCTTTAGTTTTAAAATTTTTTATAAAAAATTGACTTTTAACTGTTTTTCCTTTGAATGCAAAGGACATCTCTGCTTAAGAGACAACATTTATGGAGTTGTCTCCATCGTGCCCCAAGACAGTTGCAAACATATGTAGGGTCCTTTTTCAAAGCTTGCAATGGAATAGGAAAGTGATTGAGAAATGCAAAAATAAGTATGTTCCCATTGAAGGATGCAGAGAGAATTAAACATAGCTCCATGGTATTTTCCACCAACTTTACACCTTCCTTTGTGTGTATGGGGAGTGGGTGCTAGTGTCAAAGGATGTATCCCTACTAGTGCACTAAGTGTACATAGGGATGTTGCTGCTGACTGAGACCAGCTGGCATGGGGCAGCCTATATATGTATATATGTATCTGCTCGAGGCCTTCCTTAGCCTTCTGAAGAAGGTGATTGCATGCAAATAGCCTTTGGGAAACAGTTCCAGGCAGTTTCTAACTGCCAAGACTTGCCAATCAGCTGTTTGGAGGAGTGCTGGTTAGTGCAAGCCTGAAAGGAGCATTTTAATGTTGTAGGTAGTTGCTTACCAGTGGCTAAGGACTCTCACAGATTTATTTTTTTTCCTCTGATTGTACTAGGATAGTGTCTGTCCATTTTTCTTTTGTGCAAGAATAAGAACTTTACTATACTGCAGCTTAGGTGCCATTAAAGTTGTGTATATTCATCTTGGTTCTTTTGGGGAGGCAATGTATGGAGTACAGCAGATCCATTCAACCTGAAAACATTATACATCTGGATTTGTCTGGAATTCTAACTACTGTCAGTGAGAAAAATAACTAAATACTTTATGTATATCTTAATCCAGAGAATACTCTGTATTTCAATACTAAGAAAGCATCTACTACAGAGTAATAATACAAATGGTAAATGAAGATGAACTTTACCTCTTTCATTCAGAATGTAGATTATTAAATATTGATTTCCTCTGGCTGTAAATATAGGTCACATCAAGCCCTGGGACGAATTAAAAAAGGATGTATGACTGCACAGGAAAGTGACTTCTCAGTTGATTGCTCAAAAAGTTGTCTGCAGTGAAATGTGTACAGCTGCAGTCTAAGAATTCTTGAATTTTTCCAGTTAACAGCATTTTTATGCTTGCACTGCTTCTTCATTAAAAAAAATCTTCGTACCTTTTGTTTTCTGCCCATTTCCCTGTATTTAGTTTTGAGGAAAATTATTTTTTGAAAACTCAGACTTTGCCTTTTTCCCCAAACTTTAGATTGGATAACTAAGCTTCTGGCGTTAATTTTTGATCCTTGTCCAGGAGATCTTCTGCTACTTTAAATGAAGAAATTGCTTCTTTCAAAATTAATCATGCTTGCAGTTTACTTTGGGGTGGGAAATTAATAGAGTTTGCTTATGTTAAAGCAGTTAAAAGGAGCAATGACCAGGCTCAGAGTTCACTGCCACCTGCTTTTGTTTTCTGAGGTAGTCTTAAGTTTTATGTAAACTGCATTTTAATTAAGTGTTCTAAATTAAAATCAGCCATTCAGAAATATTCTTTGTATTCTTAGTATTCTCGGTGTGTAGTCTGAGGTATGTGAAAAGCATTGGGATTTTCACAACATACATTGTCAAAGAGGTAAAACTGTGTTCTGCTTATGAAGGCAGCAGTGACAGGTTGACACAGTTACATGTATTGTGGTATTACCTAGTGCATTCACTGAATCTAGTTCATAATTACATCATACCTATTCAGAGGACATGTACTGTTGCTTTTCTCCCTCATTCTCATTTGCGGAGAATATTGCTTCCTTTTCGTAGATAAAATATGCATAACTACATGTACAAAGGGCTAATATGTGAATGTTACCCTTCACTACTCTCATATGTGGTTGCTCTGCAGGGACATGTACAATGCACAATACATGCATTTTCTTTTTGCGTGTTCCTGTGCACAAGTACAACGTGTATACTTGTATGTGTCACTAATTATTGAAATTAACTATTCTTTACATTACATATATGCATTATTTACATTACATATATGCACAGTTTTTAAAGTGCCATTATTTGGTATTTTGGGTGGCTACAATACAGACTTATGCTTGGCTTTCCTACGCACAACAGGCCCTGTAATTGGAATGTATTGTTGATTTCTTGTGAAGCCTTCTGGTGAAAGAGTAGTCTCGTAAATAAGTAAGACATCTCTTTATTCCATTCTGCTAGTGATGAAGGTTGCCTGTTCTCACGTGTTTGCTATTAGTGTATTTTGAAGAGGCATGTAAGGTTTCACTATGTAAAAGAAATATGTCTGCTATTGGAATGCCCCCTCTTTGGTGTTTGAGTGGCATTCAAGCTGCCCCTTTCAAAATGATCCAGTAGCATCCTGGCTATGTACATTGTTCTGGCACTGGGGTGAGCTAGCCTTAGTAACAGTCATGCTGTTTCATCAGCAGAAGTATTTGGTCCTTCTTCAAGCGGAATTAGATGACAAATTCTGCTAACGTTTCCAGCAACAGGACTGTTGCTGTTAATTTCCTATATTTCTACTGAATGGCCTGAGAGAACATAAGCTTTTAAAAGTTTTTACCCATTGTTTTCTGGAAGTAAGAAATAAGTAGACACTACTTTTGTATTTTAACCTGTGCATGTTGCTGTATTTTCTAACACCTGGCCAAACAGATGTTCATAGCATCATAGAATGGTTTGGGTTGGAAGGGACCTTAAAAATCATAGTTCCAGTCCTCCTGCCATGAGCAGGGCATCTTCCACTAGACTGCTTCCTTTTAATTACTTACAAAATTTGTAGGAATAAATTTGTACCAATACAAATGTAATAATAAAATAGAAAAGAAAAAAGGTGTTTATTAATAAAAGGAATTCTCTCTGACCTTCTGAACATAATCTGGTTTTATTGACAAGCAAAACTCAGCTTACTGTTTTTGCCAAGTTTTGGCATTTTAAAAGGCTGAATCATTAAGGTCATATACGTACAACCACCACCTGATTTGTAGAGTGTATAGAGGTTTATCTGGGACCTTGTCTCAGCCATTGGCTGTCACAAGATTTTATTTCTAGCAGAGTGAGTAAAGTTCAAATTTCAGTCATAAAACATAGCATCATAGAATAGTTAGGGTTGGAAAGGACCTTAAGATCATCTAGTTCTAGCCCCCTGCCATGGTTAGGGACACCTCCCACTAAACCGTGCCACCTACTTCCATATCATTGAAAGTGAACAGCATTTGTGCAAAGTAAGCTGGTGAGTTTATGTTCGGAGATTTGAGTCCAGAATCATGATGACAGAGTCAGCAGGTCTTGCTCTACTCCACCCTCAGATGTTGTACCTTAGGAGGGATTGTAGCACTGCAGATTGCTCTGGAGAAACCTGTGTGGTTATGGCATGTGATGTTAAACACATTATTTTCTGAGCTCCCTGTTTCTGAATCAGGAACAAGGTAGTAAATAGTTTTGTTTACTGACTCACCATAAAACTGATTTTTTTTGTTGTTTTCAGCTTGTAACCCCTAACCTTAATTTTTTAGTGGAATCCCAGGACTAAACTTTAGATATTAGTTCTGCATGATGCAAAGTATGTATTGCTTCAGAAGTGTCAGTTGACAGTTCACAAACAACTTCTGTATCTGAAGCTCATAAGCACTGTATAATTGAGCACTTTTCTTAAGATTTAGTGGGCCGTGACATCTGACGTGATGAATTGAAATCTTCATGGTAATGGAAACAATATGAGTCTTTGTTGGTTTGGGGTTTCTTTTTTGTTACAAGGAGAGAGTTTACACAAAGAAAAGACATTTTTACTTAAGCCAGTTACATTCTGTTTATTATTTTGTGTGGACTGAAAAAGAAAATTGGAGGACAGAAAATTTGGTTTTAGTTCTACTGGGATGGAAGAATGAAAAGCATTCTAAGAATTAGTAAAATCAGGGTTAGGAATACAACTGCCAGGGGCAGTTAATAAAACTTGACAACATTTCTGTTTCTTGCTCGCACCACTGAAAATCTTCCAGCAAGATGCTGTGTACTAGGGCCATTTTCAGAGAAAGAAGAGAGTTTTTCACTTTGTAGTTAGGAAGACCTTTAACATGAACTCCTGTTCTTACATGCCATTTTGTGTAAGTTATGGGCATCTTCATTTATGATTTGCCATTGATTATATTCTGTTTGAGTTGCCAACCCTACAGTATAAACAGAATTATTACAGGGTGCATTTGAAACTTTCTGGTTTTCCTTTTTTATCTTTGAGAAAAAAGTTTAAATGTTCCAAATTATACTTTAGATGGCAACTCTTTTTCTTTTCCTCATTTGTTTATAGTTCTATTTCAGGTAAATTATGATATTCTGAGATTTTTCATGTAATAAAATTATATTGTAACTTCAATTTATTTTGCATTTATCTAGAAGAAATGGAAGCAAATTACGAAAGAACTGACATCAGCAAAACAGGAGTTTAGAGTCTTGTCATGCCTTCTTGGAGGCCAAACTGTACTGTTCTGGTCATTGGCAAGAAATAATAATAATATTTGTGATATTAGCAATGTAAGAGACATGTTCTGGACCTCGCTTTTGAAAGAATTACATTCTGACTGGGCATCAGTGTTTTGAGCCTATTATGTTTTAAGTTTCCAGACAGACAGAAGTTCAGATGGTTTTGTAACAGACTACACAGTTCTGCAGTTATTCTGTATAAAGTTTATTTTTGCGTTTGATATCCACTCATCATTTCACAATTCAGCTGTACTACTTGAGCAAATGATTTGCTAAAATGTGAGGGTTATAGGACATGAACTATGAGTTAAGCCTGAGAAGGAGGATGGGGACATTACATAGATAATTTGTACTCCATCAGGAAAGAATTAGCTTGTGCAATAACTAATATGTGATTGTTTTATCTTGTTTATAGCTGTGCTACTGTACTGTGGGCTTTTATTTGGTGAGATCTCTGAAGCTAAGCAGGGTCTTACCTGGTCAGTACTTAAGATGGGTGGCCTCCAAAGAGCATCAGGTGCTGCAGTAAGTGTGTCGGTGGCTCAGTAGGGAATATGTTTTCCTTCAACTCAGTCTTTAATTACCTTGGCACAGCATTTGGAAATATGTATGCTGCTGGATGTCCATCTTAAATAAAGGTCCTTTCTCCTCTGAGGATATTAAAGCTTCTGCATCACTATTCATATTTTGAGACACCCAGAACAGACCCAAATTTGGGTGTTGAGAAATCAGAATGCTATTGAATAAAAATTGCGGAATTGTTAATTTTGCAGCCTTCCTTACACTGCAGGGGGGTGAAATATTAGGATGTTATGGGGAAGCTTTTATGCTGTACAATTCCATTGGGAATCTTTAGTGTGCTGGTAGAGAATGACTGCCAGACACTGCTAGGGTGACTCCACTATAGCAGTTTGTTCCAAAGTGCAGTATTGAAAGTGCTTTGAAATCCTGTGTAGATGAAAGGTGCCATGTGAATGTGTATCCTATTCATCCGGTTATTCATTCCATTCATGCATATAGTGTGCCTCTGTTTTTTTCCCTTTGGAGTGTGAAAGTAGTTTGTAACGTTCTATCCCACATACCTAAAAGGAGATATGAAACAGTAATGATGTAACTAGAAGAAAAAAATTACAAAGTACATCTGCATTTTAAAAATCTTAGCAATTGTAAAATAAAAGTTAACCAAATGAAACCTTTCTAAATTAAAATCACTCAAGGTTACTTTGTTGTGTATGGGTCATAAGTATACAAGCTCCGTCTGTAGTGAAATAAGTGTGTAGATATTATCAGAACGTTTGCAGGTATAGTTTGCAGGTGGTTAATCATGTTGCAACTTGTTAAAAAAAATAAGAACAAACCTGACAACTAGAATCTGACTTCCTTGTTAGGTTCATTCAACATCAGCAACACGATTTCCAATGTTATTTGCGTGTCTGGTCAAGAGGCAAGACCAGGTATAAGGAAATTGTGTCTAACGTGTACTGACTACAGTTTTTAAAGACAATTTTGTAAAATTGACCTATTATAATTTCATTTCAATCTCTGTAACTAAGGAAACTGTTCCAGTTTAGCAGTCACAATTCATAGAGTAACCAGGAACTTAAATTCGGAGATTACAGAATATTGCAGCTTTACTGCTAAACAGGTATTGACCAATCTTAACTCATTTAGTCATACTGCTGTTACCCAAAAATAAAGTGGATTGGTTTTTTATGGTTTTGTTGGTTTTTTTTAGAAAACCTTAACTAAAAGCAAGATCTAATTGTTGAAAAAAACCCAACACAAAAACAAAGCACAAAAACATTGAATTGATTTTAAATCTATTTCAGAAATAAGCTTCATTAAAATAAACTGTCCTTTTAGAAAAACTTTCCACGGTAGCATTTATTTCTGATGTTTCAAGTCAGACAGCCTAATGACATAACACTTCTTCATTTTTAAAGCATGGTACCAACAATAGTTATCCACTGTTGTAATGTTACTACTGTGTTGCCATTTAATGATGAAAGTATGATTTTGAAACACCTCAGGAGTTTGCTTGCACTTGTCTGGCTTAAATACACACCTGAATTCTAAATACGGCAAAATTGCTGTTTTCTAGATGGGTTTCTGTCAATTTAATACCATAGGCAAATTTTATGTTTCCCACTTTTCAGGCAGAATGGATAATGCCCCTAAACTGTATCAGACCTCACGAAAAGCAGGCAGATGCCAGGTGGCACACCAGCAGGGACAGTTACAGTCCCTTGCATTATCTTTAATTTGTTCAGCTACTCATTTTAATAAATTTTCAGTTCATTAATAATAGTGCTGAATTTTGATGTTCTGTATTCTAGTCTGTTTGTCCGGAGAAGTTGTCTGAATTATGTGCATGTCTTTCCCTTTACTCATTTGAGGCTATGCTTTTGAATTGCTACTTGAACAGTTAGTGTGAATGCACACCAGCATAGCTGGGCATTGGTGAAGCAGGGACCGACAGTCTGCTTTGTTTTGGGTTTTTTTACCTGGTTGTATTTTAAATACAATTTGTAAGTTACTGTTGCAAATTATTCAAAGTAATAATTGTTACTGATAGTAGCAAAGGGTTGAAGATGAGCCTCAAAGATGGAAAGTGTACTGAAAGGGCAGCTAAACTGTTTTCTGTTAGTATCTCCTTTTCTCTTTCCCTTCTGCTTTTTTTTAGTCAACACTGTGTATCTTGTTTGTGTAAATTCTAGTATGCAATATTTCCCTGTCTTTGTGACGAATACAAATATTTTAATCATTTTATGACTTGTCTTTCTAATCACAACTTGGATGTGCAGTTTTTTGTGTTTTGAAGTGTTGAGAGTCTGTGTGAAAATGTAATCATTGTTTTTCCAGAGTCCTGTTCCTCATATCATGGTAGTAGTGTGGGAGATGATGATATTAACATGTGGTCAGGAGCAATGGATGAAGGACTGCTGAGCCAGCATCTTGCAGAAAGTGGAGTGGAAATAGATCCTGAAAATGAAGAACTCATTCTGAATATTAGTTCTCGACTACAAGCAGCTGTTGAAAAGCTTCTGGAAGCTATCAATGAAACTTCGAATCAGGTAGGGTAGCCTGATAGTAATGCATTTTGAATTTTTTTATCTTTATGTTTTTTCCTTCTTTATTTTTCTCATGAATGTGGTTTCTATAGTGATTTGATGTCATGGCAGCCTTCAGGCTTTGTATCCTGATGGGAAAAGTTGGTCTCAACATGGAAGAGATCCAGTTCTGTTTTGCTCAAAATTCTTCCTACTTGGCTTATAAGTAGTGGCTGTTGTGGGTTTGAGATTCCTCGCTGTCATTGTCTGTAGTGCAAGCCCTATGAAAACATTTTTTTTTTTTAATTACAAAATGAGTATTTGTATATAAATTGGCGTTTCTTTACAGTTTATTAGTGAGCTAGTTTGAATTAAGTTTTATCCTTAATTTCTGTCTTGTAAAATTTACCTGCAGAAATTACACTAAAAAATTACAGTCAGACCACAGGGAGAGAATGGTTGAGAACTGCATTTGAACTTAACTGACTTAGTCTTTGTAACACAACTTTATGTATCTGAACAGGGCTGGTTTGAGTGTAGTAAGTGTGGACGGGCACAGCATCTTCTCCATTTCGCTGCACTGTCCTCAAAGTGGGTCTGGCTTTGAGAAATCAGTTTCCTTTTGGTTTTAACCTTATAAAGTTCAGCCATGTCAAGTGCAAGGTCCTACACCTGGGTGGGAGCAATCCCAGGCACAGCTACCGGTTGGGCAGAGAAGAGATTCAGGGCAGCCCTGCGGAGAAGGACTTGGGGGTGTTGGTTGATGAGAAAATGAACATGAGCCGGCAGTGTGCGCTTGCAGCC
>JANRGW010010429.1:0-10663 GCA_024733675.1 Psilopsiagon aymara
CCATTCCAGTGCCTCACCACCCTTACAGTAAAGAATTTCTTCCTCATATCCAATCTAAACTTCCTCTGTTTCAGTTTTAACCCATTACCCCCTTGTCCTATCACTACAGTCCCTAATGAATAGGGACTCTTCTCCAGGCTGAAGAGCCCCAACTCTCTCAGCCTGTCTTCATAAAGGAGGTGCTCCAGTGCCCTGATCATCCTCATGGCCCTCCTCTGGACTTGTTCCAGCAATTCCATGTCCTTTTTATGTTGAGGACACCAGAACTGCACACAATACTCCAAGTGAGGTCTCATGAAACCAGAGTAGAGGAGCAGGATCCCTTCCCTCGATCTGCTGGTCACGCTCCTTTTGATGTAGCCCAGGATATGATTGGCTTTCTGAGCTGCAAGCACACTGAAGCTGGCTTATGTTCATTTTCTCATCAGCCGACACCCCCAAGTCCTTCTCCACAGGGCTGCTCTGAATCTTTTCTCCTCCCAGCCTGTAGCTGTGCCTGGGATTGCTCCGACCTTGCAGATGTAGGACCTTGCACTTGGCATGGTTGAACTTCATCAGGTCGGCATCAGCCCACCTCTCAAGCATGTCAAGGTCCCTCTGGATGGCATTCCTTCCCTCCAGTGTATCGACCGAACCACCCAGCTTGGTGCGATCGGCAAACTTTCTGAGGGCGCGCTCAATCCTGCTGCCCATGTCACATTCAATGATGTTGAACAAGACCAGTCCCAACACCGATCCCTGAGGGACACCACTCGTTACTGGTCTCCAGCTGGATGATGAGCCATTGACAGCAATCCTTTGCATGTGGCCATCCAGACAGTTCTTTTTCACCAAGTGATCCATCTATCAAATTGATGTTTCACGAACTTAGTGACGAGGATGTCATGTGAGGCAGTGTCAAATGCTTTGCACAAGTCCAGGTAGATGACATCAACTGTTCTACCCCTGTCCATCAGTTCCATGGCCCCATCATAGAAGGCCACCAGGTTCGTCAGGCAGGATTTCCCCTTAGTGAAGCCATGCTGGCTGTCACCAACCATCTTGCTGTTTTTCATGTGCCTCAGCATGCCTTCCAGGAGAATCTGCTCCAAGATTTTGCCAGGCACAGAGGTGAGGCTGACTGCTCTGTAGTTCCCTGGCTCTTTCATTTTGCCCTTCTTGAAAATGGGGGTTATATTTCCCTTTTCCCAGTCACTGGGAACTTCACCTGACTGCCATGATTTTTCAAATATGATGGACAGTGGCTTAGCTTTTTAATTCACCATCTCATTCAGGACTCGCAGATGGATTTCATCAGGTCCCATGCACTTGTGTACATTTAGGTTCTTAAGACGATCTCAAACCAGATCCTCTCCTACAGTGGGCCCAAGGTCTTCATTCTCGTAGTCCCTGCATCTGCCTTCCAAGACTTGGGTGGTGATGTGGGAGCATTTACCAGTGGAGCCCAAGGGAAAGAAGTCATTACTAAGTGCTTTGCTTGTTGATATTAAAGGATATGAAAGTTCTCCTCAGTTTTTGTTGTGTGTAAAAAGAAACTTTCTTTGAGATTCTTCAGTGGCTATTTAGTTGTAAAATCTGCTCATTTTAGTAAAAGCTCACAGAAGCTGAAGTTTTTGCAAGAGCTGAGATCTTGAATAGTTTCTTGTTTGTGTAACAATTGACTATATAGTACCTACTTTCTTATAGCTCCTGTACTGTGCCAAGGAGGAGCATACTAGGGGTACCTATGTGAGGCCCATTTTGCATTCATACCAAAACATAGTCTAGTCTACTTACGAAATTAATACAGAGCCAAGTGGTAGAACCAACTCATGGCTATGATTTATATGTAGGACTGTTTAGGATATTCATTAGCTTCACACAGAACAAGTTATATTTTAATCTTTTTGTTTCCATGTATGGGGCTGGTGCATGCATCACAACTCTGGTAGTGCCCTGTCATAGTGAAGCACAGCTAATTTTGGTTCAGATTGTTAAGATAAACTAACTATGCCAGTAACAAATGTGAGTAATAGTTTATGCATTGTGGTGAGATTTTGTTGCTTGGGTTTTTTGGTTTACTTTTTTTATGTTTTGAGGGGGGAGGTGTTTTGTGTTGGTTTTTGTGAGTGTGTGTGTGTGTGGTTTTTCCATTGGTTTATACTAATTGCTGTTTTTTTGTTTTTTTTTTTTTAATTTATTTACTGGGTTATTTTTTTTTTCTTTTTGACATAATCTGAACATTATTTGATGGGCGTGATTTTTTGCAGATGTTACAGGTCATGACAAGGTGGGCTTAAACCTGCAATATCCTGTACCCAGTTATACGGCATTGGAAGCACACTCCCCTGCCTTAGCAGCTCCTGCTTCTGGGTTTTACAGTAGTACAAAGTCATCTTCTGGTATCTTCAGTGTTTATTTTTGCCTTTTTCTCCTTTTAAAAATAAGTAAAGCTTTTCTTCCCAATGTAGTACTTTTTCCTAGGTGTTATACGCAATGCCTATGAGCTCTTAAAAGTCAGTTGTCCGTCTTTTAGAATGTCTTCATGGATGTATGTTGATAATGTGTTCATATGTTCTATGACAGAGCAGTATCACTAAGTTGAACAGTTGAACGTTTCAAAGCTTATATACAAGCTTCCTCATGAAGCTGTCTTTATCATCTCTTGTCACCACTGGAACACCTCCTGTATGAAGATAGGATGAGAAAGTTGGGGCTGTTCAGCCTGGAGAAGACTGCTTGGAGACCTCATAGCAGCCTTCCTGTATCTGAAAGGGGCCTCTTCCAGTATCTGGGGACGGACTGTTCATTAGGGACTGTAGTGAGAGGACAAGGGGTAATGGGTTCAAACTTAAACAGAGGAAGTTTAGATTGGATATGAGGAAGAAATTCTTTACTGTAAGGGTGGTGAGGCACTGGAATGGGTTGCCCAGGGAGGTTGTGAATGGTTCATCGCTGTCAGTGTTCAAGGCCAGGTTGGACAGAGCCTTTGGTGTCATGGTTTAGTGTGAGGTGTCCCTGACCATGGCAGAGGAGTTGGAGCTAGATGATCTTAAGGTCCTTTCCAACCATAACTATTCTATGATTTTATGATTCTATCTTCCTCCTATGTCTAGTGAGGTGGAATCTGAACTAAATCCAACCCACATCAGCAAATAAATTGTTTTATATCACTATACAGTAACTGCTGGTTGTGTCCTAAAGCATTATTTTTTGAGGTCTCATCTCATTTTGCAAGCTGACAGTAAATTGATTTTTGCGATTATGAAGACTGCACTAGCAATTGAGAAGAAAAATCACTATGCAAACAACCTATTGCTGTGTTTAAAAATGTAGTGTGTCTTCTTTTGTCGGCACATTGCCTGCATTGCTTTCATTTAAGTTCTAAATGTTATGTACTTTGTACAGGTGAGCATACAATTTTCACTCACATTTGCAGCAGTCTGTCTTAAAAGGTGTTAAAACATGTCTCCTATATGTGCATACAGCAGAAGTGAATCTCAAGTGGCATGCCAGCACAGATGAAATGAAGCTGCAACTAAGTTGCAGCTAGAATTTTTTGAGAGTGGAATTTGGGTTAGGAAAGATAATAGTGCTCTTCCTTCCAAGACATCCATACTGCTCTTCAGCTGCGCTTCCTGAATTGCAGGAGTTTGCACTCTGGCTTCTTCATGTAAATGGCAATCGTTAATTTGCCATAGAACACGGTATAGCTAATTGGAGCATATAATTTCCAATCAGTTGGAACTCATAAACTTAGTTTGATTGTGGTAGAAGATTTAACAAGAGTAATCTTGTCTTCCTAACAAAACTAGCCATGTCAGTCAGGGAGCTATTAATGTTCTCTGCAGACTACGTATTAACTAGCGGTTAATGCTCTCTTGGGTTATTAAACTCATGTTCAATATTAATTTATTTTTAATGTTAGCATATTCAGGTTGATATATTTCTGTACTTTGTCCTATGGGCTGCTTAATTTGTGTTACTGATTTGTCTGAAAGTGCAAAACTTCTAATAACAAAGGCTGTTTCTGTTTCAGGCAAAGATCTGTGTGATAGGTATGTATTTTGATACTGGCTTTGTTGCAAATTTGTTTACTTTAAACTCCTACTAAAAAGTGGACTGTCAAAGTGGAACCATCACGTGTGTAAAAGCCTAGGCATTCATTTTCAAGCTGAATGGAAGCCTTTTTATTAATTAATTTCAGGCATTTACTTTTATTCCTGTAATACCTGTTAAATTTACTTCATGCAAATGCTTTGTTAGCTTTCAAAGTTGCTTTCTAGTTACAAGTAATAGAGCTGTTAATGTAGATGCTGCTATTGTTGATGTGTTGATGTGCATGTGTTATTTCTTTGATGTGCAAAGCACTATTTTTTGATCAAGGATATGTAACAGTTTCCAGTATTCATCTACTGTGGCCCAGCTATCAGCAGAAAGTTTTGGAAGTGTTACTCTGTGAACAGGGTAAAGCAACAGACTGAAGCACCCTGTGGATGCTTCTAGTCTTCTGGTCTGCCAGGCTTAGCCTCCTCTGGGCCAGCCATGTTCATGCACCCCAGTGAAGGTCAGGCATTTCAGCTCTGAATGGGGCCATGTTTCTGGATGGTTTACTTAAAGCCCCTTTTGCAGCAGTACCCCTGATGATAGTCAGATCTCACTCATTCTGTCCCATTCACACTTGTGGTGCTAATTGTTGGCTGAGGAGTACTATGTGACAGCAAAGCTGAGGTGGTGGCTGGTAACCTTTCAAAGACAGTGCATCTACACACCCAGATTTTGCTTGTGTGCATCAGCATAGTGAGATGTAGGGGAAAGAATATTCAGGCCAAAGGCTTCTCTTTAAATGACATGAATATTCTCCTGTTAAGCATAAAAGGAAAGATTTTAGCTTGTAATTCTTACAGGCATGTTCTACTTTAAATTTGTAACAATTTTTTGTCCTGACTTTAAGCCCTTTAGAAGATCCCCTGCAAATAACTGGTCTGAGTGGTGTTACTGATATTATTACTGATCTGGTAGTAAAAGGTGATGTCTCTCCATTGGAGCTGGGCTTTACAAAATTTCAAGCTGAGAAAATCTCCAGGTAAACCATGGCTGCTTTTTGTTACAAGCTAGTTAGATAATTTTAACCCTGTTTGTTCTTCTCATAGTTCACACCCTGTAAACAATGGAAACAAGCATGTAATCTAACTTGATTTTAATTAGAGTAGTATTAAAACTGTTTAATAGCCACTATTTTACAGCTATTATTGTCAAATGTACTAATTACGTTTTTATTATTTTGGTTTTGAAATTCTTTCCTTCCTATTTGCTTGTTGATCTTTTACCAGGTATAGGCTAGGGCATGGCTCTGTATGTGCAGGAAATTCAGTTCAGCCAAAGTGGTTGGAGCCTTCTAAAAGATAAAATAGAAATTTCCTATCCATGGCAAAGTAGCTTCAGAACCTTCCCACCCCAGTCTCCAGCTTGTCACTCTCTCCTCCCTGCTGGAGGCTTCTACACCTTCTTGACTGTCAGTTACAAAATCAGCTGTGCTCTTCCCTGAGATAGTAGGAAACACCTGTAATTTCACCCTGTTGTTTGTGGTATCAGTTGCTTACAAAACAAAAATACAGTGGTTTAGGATGCCAAACAGTTTGTTGCATTAGTGCAGCGGTTCACACCAGTTTAAGATACCTATTTCAGGATGTTCTAGTGACTGATTTGGGTAGAATGTAGTTCTCTGGTTTACATATTCTAAGATTTATTCAGATTGTAAAAGGAGCTCAAGGAATTCAAATTTTAATCTCTGCGCAGATAAGTATATCTTTGCGATCCATATTAGTAATGAATACATCAACATTTAAATGTTGCTAGCTGTTTTGTGCAAGTATATAAATATTTTTTAAATCACTAAAAATCCAGAAATGTGTTCAAGTTGTATTTAATCAAACCTGACTAAAGACCTAAACACAACTCAGTTTCACGTACTTATTTTCATGCATGACTCTGAACACTTCTGATAATGACACTTCCCATTGCCATAAAGTAAATCAACATTCAAATGTGTCAAAGTTGTAATTCCCTGAGGG
Source organism: Psilopsiagon aymara (assembly GCA_024733675.1). Lineage (NCBI taxonomy): Eukaryota > Metazoa > Chordata > Aves > Psittaciformes > Psittacidae > Psilopsiagon > Psilopsiagon aymara. Next base: position 6,054 of record JANRGW010010429.1, read on the forward strand.
CTTTAATGCCTCAGTCCTTAAGTTTTCGGTTGAACTACAGCTACTAAAGATACCTTATTTTTCTACAATCATATCTTCTTTTGTTTCTGGAATTATGAGTACCCGCCAGCCTTGAAAATGAGAGAAGTTTAAAAATGAGACATTTATAATTGAAACGCTTGTCTTGGAAAAATCTCTTTAAGTTTTTGGGGCAGTACTTTCAGTTTTACAGTGAAGAAAACATTTATTTCCCAGCTGCTTATTTTAAAGAAAATTGCAAGATGAATTAGTAAATATTTCTGAAGTACTCTGAGGATGCAGTTATGTTAGCATTCCTTATTGGCTGTGCTTTTCTGTTGTTAATAGTCTGAGTTAGTGTTTTTAAAAATACATTGAACAGATAGACATGTGAAGGAGCTCATAGATTGACAGGAGGGAACAAAAAGGATGACAATCTCGCTGGCCTTCTTTTCTTCTTAGCTACTTATAACATATGCACTTAAAAATGATGATCAAAGCACAGTGACTTGCAGGTTTTTTGTCCCATTAATCCTATAGAGACAGTAACAGATGGTCCGCATTTAAAGCTTTGGTCCTATTATCTGAATGTAGTTGACAAATAAAAAAATTAGGAAACATCTTGGAAGTTACTTGTGTGGCAGGATTTTGTGAAGTAAAGTTTTGCCAAAGAAAATGTCTCCATTTTTCATTACTTATGCTTCCAGCTGAGTTGGAATTGTAAAGGAATTGCAGTATTCTTATCATTACGCGTAGCTGTAGCTGCGGCTTAGAGAATGAGCTAGGTTATTTCCCATTTACATCTCTCTCAGGGTTCATGATTCTGCTGCTGGACATTCTCGAAAAACAGAAAAGGAGAAGAAAGAGATACAAGCATGGATGAAAAGAAAGCAAAAGGAAAGAATGAGAGAATATGTGAAGAAACTGAATGAACAAAGACAAAAAGAGCATAATCCATTCAGTCCAAAAAAGAATGGGGTAGGAATAATAGATATATTGAAGAGTAATTGTTTTGTGTTTTACAACTGTTTATTGTTCAGGTTAGAAAATACAAACGTTGTTGGTGATTTTTTTTTTTTTCCTATTTTAAAGTTGGTTTTATTGGAACCATCTGTAGTTGCATCAGAAGTGATCAGTAAGCAAATATACCAGGTTGCAGTAATGCCAATTTACTGCAGGTGGCAATTTCAACCTGCCCCCCAGATCTAGATTCAGGTAGTCCATTGTCTGTAATGTATAAAGCTGTAACATATAATGGATAAAAGCTGTATTTTGCCAGGGAGTGATAACTGCAAAGGTTGTAAAGGTGTGTTTACGTCTTGTTTCATCTGCCCTTGCACCTCCTTAAAACCCTCAATGAATTTAAAATATGAAGTTCAGATGCCAGCATCCTTCACAAATGCAGCAGTATACTGAGGGCTGCCATCCTTGTCATTCACACAGACATAAGTGTATGCAGTTACAGGGGGTCAAAAGGGATGTTAGAATTGAAGGCTGGTTTCAATACAGGCTCAGCAAACAATGATTTTCCTCACAGAATTATTTTAGTTTTAAGTTCAGTTAGTAAAAACATGTTTATGGCCTAATGTATTTCTTCTGACCTACACTGTGCTGGAAGTAACCCAAGGTGGGGTTGGTAGGGGGTGGAAGTACAAATGTATTTCAGAAATAACTTCCCAATCAGTATTAAGTCTTAAAATATGCATTTGTCATCTGGATACCTTTCAGGAACAGAAAAGACACTGCTGAGTCAGGGAAAGCTTCAGGGGTACAGGACATGAAACCTAGCAACAGCAAATATGTCCCTGTACTTTTTGATCATCAGCCGAATGTAGGGTATGCTGTAAATTCACAATGAAGCTACACTGTTTTAACTCCCAGGCAACAAACATGTATGGCATGAAAGTTTCCTGTTGCTAAGTAATATAATTGTATTCACTTTAGAAAGAGTAACAGATTTTATCTATGAAATACAGTGTTTCCCCTGGTATTTAAACAGTCTTTTAGAGTTGAACCCGGGTGCTCTTTTGTACGTGTTTAGGGAGAAGCGTTTCAGGAAAAATGTGTCCTGCTTCTCTCCCTGTCCTTTGTTGCCAACTCATATATACTTGATACTTTTGTTATAAGCTTTTCTTCTGAAATCATTGTAAGCTTTTCTTCTGAAATTATTAGATGGATTCTCAGCTTTTTGGTGTTTGTTTTCTTTTTTCTTTTTTATTTTTAGAAGAAAGCATTCAAAAAATAAATAAAATAGTACGCTAGGAAACACAGGTCCAAGTGTAACCTTACCCTGTTTTTTAAATTAGTTTCTGTTAGGGAGGTCACTGATTTTTTAAGATGTTGAAGGTGAGGCCGTTTGAAACTGAGCTTGACATAGAAGGCATCTCCTTAGGAATGTTAGTGTTAATGAGCTATGGAAGGTGTGACTGCAAGCATGCAGTATATTTTTGGAGACTGAAAAGTTATAGAGACAGTCTTACCTGAGTTTCCTGATAGGACCAGGTGCTTTCATATTGTTGTTCATTCAGGAGAGGGTCTTTAATAGTAACTGTCAAGTCAAATAGGTATACATTTTGAGAGTGAAAGATTGGAATGAAATACGTGATAAGTTAATTATTATTATTCTTTCTTGCACAGCATTGTAGTCTTACCTCTAAGGATATTAAATGCCTCCAGAAGATGAAAGAAGAAAAACACAAGTAAGTTTCTGTAATTGTAACTTCTTGTATTCTTATTTATTTGTTAATATTCCAGGTTAGCTATCTTCAGCTAAAAATGGCATTTCAACCAGAAGCATTAATAATCCATATTTGCTTTATGATTTAGGAAAACTCAGAATGTATTTCATCCTTTGACTTTATTTTTCACTTCCTGGATATGATTTTTTTCTTTATTTTTTTTTATTCCCCCAACACTTATGACTTGAATGACCTACGACTTGAATGACTTAACAATGAATGACTTATTCATTATGACAAAATATTGTTAATAAATGTTTTAGCTTTTTGTTGATGAGCTTAGAAGAATTAGTATATCTTCTCTGAAAGTGTAAAAGTGTGTTCTATTCTGGTTAGCATTTAACCTTACAAGAGTCACAAGGCAGCTGCAATTAAATGAGTGACAGTATGAGGTAATATGTAATACTTTTTTCTCCACAGAGCCCTGTTCGCTGAACATCACAATATGAGAATATCACAAGCACTTTCACTGATGAATGAAATGTTATCTGAAACAGTGGTGTTAACTGCAAGTGAACATAGAACACTGTCAAAGTCCGGATCACCTCAAGAGTACAAAAAAAGGTGTATGGCATCTGCTAAAAGGTAAAAAACTTTAAGTGTTAAACCTGCTCTAATTTATCAGTGTCTTTACCACACTTCAAGTCGGTCTGCAATTTGAAGCTGATTGGTACAGGATTAGCTTGAAAGAAACTTTATATTCTGACAAAATAGGAGATGCACTTTATCTGGATCAGAGTGTCTAAGTTCCTACACCAGTCTTCTTCCATCCACTAGTATAGTCTTGGAGGGAACCTTAAAAATGCTTTTCACCGCCAACTCTTTTCAGAGCTGTAGCCAATGTCCTAACCCATTCCACTCAAAAGCAGTAGCCCTGGACTATTGCCAGCATTATAGTTAATGATCTGAAGAGCATTTAGTAACAAGTAAGGAGCAAATGAAAGTACTGCTGTCCATGCATACAGCCTAATTTGAGTTCAGCAAACTCTAGGTTTACTGTCTTCCTTTTTCCTTTGTAATTTTTTTTCATTTCTTAGGAATTGTTCTTTCTTTTGCACTTTGGTGCTTATTGTCTTTTGAGAAGACGATGATATGAGTATTATAAGTCAGTAGATTTATTCTGTTTGATGGCATTAATGTCACGTGTTTATATGTAAGCCAGGTGTATACTGCAGTTTCCTTGTCTACATACTATTTTATGTTTTCCAGAATAATAGGAGAACAAATAATCCTGTAACTTCCAGACTTAAATATTTCTACATCTGGTTTAGTAATTGAAGTTCCCGGACAAAACTTTATGAGGGCAGTTTAAGTATATCAGCAATGCCTGAATCAGAAACACTAGGGAATGTCATTGCAGGAAGCCACCTCTTAAGTTTTGTGGGCTGCCTCTTTGTAAAGCCAATTTGGTATGTCTTCACTATGATTGCCAGCAGTTCTGGTTCTGGTGGGACTTACTGGCCCCACAGGTAGCTTGTTTTGCTGATCCTCAGCTAAGTGGGCTGAAGGAGGTTTCTGTGGTCTTTTTGCCTCATCTGAATAAGACCTGTTAGATCTAAGTTGTGTGGAGGAATGCTGTGTAGTAGACAGTGGTATTTGGGCTTTGTTTTTTTCTTGTAGAGGGCATCCAAACAGTTCTGTTGTGTCAGAAAGGAGCAGAATTGCTGCCAAACCCAGCTTTGGGCAAAAAGTAGACTGGTTCGCTCCATCTCTTGGTTTAGCACATTCCAGGGGTAAGTACAGAACTTTATCAAAAAAGCACGAACTGAACATGATCTTTAACTTCAGGATTTTGGGAGTGTCATGGGTTCAGCAGTAGCAGTCATTTTTTCTCCTTAGTAGTTGGTGCAGCACTGTGTTTTTGACTTGTGGCCT
>JANRGW010010430.1:0-14591 GCA_024733675.1 Psilopsiagon aymara
CAAAGGGTGCTCAGCATTGGAACTGCCCAGGGCAGGGATGGAGCCACCGTCCCTGCAGTGTTCACACACCGTGGAGACGAAGCCCTCAGTGCCATGGGTCAGTGGTTGCCTTGGAAGTGCTGGGAATGGTTGGACTGGATGAGCTTAAAGGGCTTTTTCTATGATTCTATGTGCTGGCACAGCAGTTCAGCAACGCTGAGCAGAAAAGCGGTCCAAGGAATTTGGGATACAAGTGGGAATCTGGATAAAGGATTGGTTCAGGTTTTATTTCACCCTTATTTGTACAACTGAGTGACACTATGTTTGAGATCAGCATCTGTTCTCAACACACCCATCAGAGAAGCAGATGAGTTGTTCTCTGTTTGGTTTCCTCAGTGCTGGACCTCGACAGGAACAGAGTCCCAAGGTCAGAACAGCAGGGAAATGCTTATTCAGGAACTTAAGATCTTAGCAAAGGCAGAGAACTCTCAAAATTCCTTAATCTATTAGACGACTGGTCTGTGCTCTCCAGGGAGCCAGGTTGAACAGGATACATGAAAGGGGATGAGGAGTTTTGTAGTCTTATCTTCCACATCCCTGGAATCACAAAACCCCCAAGTGGTTTGCCACAGCTAGAGCTCAGCTCAGGGGACACCCTAACACTAGGTTAATGCTCCATGTGGAGAGAAGTTTAGGAATTAAAAGAGCAAGGCAAGTTACAGAGGAGGAATCTGAATAACAACATTAAGAGTGCTCTCTTCTAATTCTTAACGTTACACTTCCCTCGTGTCTGCAAGTATTAAAGCTCTGTTTCACTAATAATAAAAAGGGGGGAATGCTGAGCCTTTGAAGAGCTCAGCCTTCATGTTCCAAAGGCCAGAAACACACACAAAAGGAATTTACAAACATGGGAAGTACAACTTTGCCTTGACATCCACGAAGGTGGATTTCGCTCCTCCCCACATGTAGCTCTGTAGTATCTGGACCAACAATTCCAGGTTGCTGCAGCTTCCCTAAGAGGACATCACGTTGCAGGTGTCTCCAAAAGGACTGCCAGACTTGGCAAGTAAAAAGCCCAGATTCTCCCATGAAAAGTGAGATGAAAAGAGAATTGTGGCTACACGGATTTCCTGAACTCCCGTGTGGCTTGAGCGAGCATCCCAGGAGCAGTGAAATGCTCTTATGGCATGTTACTAACCAAGGGACACTGACCACTTCAAAACCACCAAACCAAAATTAAGCCAACACACAGCAAAAGTCATGGTCAAGATCCAGGACTGGATTAGAGCTGCTCCTCCACATCTCCATCCTCCTTCCTGACAAGGAAAACCTACCTTGCTGGTCACTCATCCGGCTTTATAAGCAGTTATAAATAGCAGTCTGTTGTGAAGCAGAAAGTTCTTTTCACCTCCTTTCACCTCTCTGCACCCCACCCCTGACTCTTGGGCAACTCCAGCATGTGTCCGTGCTCCCACAGGGCGTGGAGACTTTAAGGAACAAATTCATACCTAGCAAATTTATGTTGACTCAACACCAGCACGTTGCCTCGAATTTCTGCTACAATCTTGCTCTTATCCTCGGGCCGACCATGTTCTAGTACATGCTGGATAACATAGTTCCCATACTGATCCTGTGTGAGAGACAGCAGAAGTGTGTGACAAAACATAGACAGGAACCATTAATATCAAACTAGTTCCCACTGTGCATGAAGATTTACAAGCTTGAACTAAACACTACTTAAAGTATCTACTGTACAAATCATGTCAATACTTTCTACTTCTGCAGCAATGTGCATTCCAGAGTTTCACCAGGGGGTAAAATGCTACATCTGGGTACAAATTACAGCATCAAAACGATCTCCTTCAGCATGAAATGTCAATACTCTGCTTATTGCAAGTTTCTTTGCCTTCTCCAGGCTCAGACGCACCAAATCACACGTCCTTGGAAGGTTGTGCCATGGTTTTAGCCACGGCGGACTGTTCTCATGCATGTTCACATTGTGAACGCCTGTGTATTCACACCACAAAGTAAGTGTTTTCCCAGTTGACAGTACCAGAGGCATGACCTGATGCTTCCCCTCCACGCCCAACCTCTTCCCATTTTCCAGCTGCTAAATACACAGGTTGCAGACGGGACAGGCTCATTTGCTGCTATATCCACTGTGTCCCAGTACCAGGATCTGTGCAAAACAAGTCCTCAGGAAGAGGAAGGACAGCCAGGAAGGGGGTCTGCATAAAACCAACGTATTTCAAGAGCCCAAATTACTTGGCACTTTCTTCTCCTACCCCCCTTGTATCTTACCTGCACAGTAATGCCTGGAATGAAGCATTAGGACATGCACCCACTCAATACTTAAATTCCTTTTCAATAAGGAAAGTAACTACAACTTTGATACCTGATATTTGCACATAGCCAAAACAATTAATGATGATGCATTTCTTGTCTGGCTCTTCCTTCCCATTCCTCCTCTCAGGGACAGCATCCCTGTGTTCCTACCAGTGTGTCCAGCACCAGTCCCAAAAGAGGCTGCCAGGGAGTTTTCCTAATACAAAGCAGTAACTGAGGAATACCTCAGGGCACCTGCATTCCCCTTTCCCACACTGACCTGAACGAGCTGCTCGGTGTGTTGGTGAAGTTCCTCCAGGATGGGAAGGGTCTGCTCAGGAAGACAGTGCTCGAGGATCCTCTGGATCACACGGCAGCCATATGGATGTGTCGACAAGGCAAAAACCTGCGTTCAACAAGGACAGGCAAGCACAGGCAGCAAGACTGCTGTGAGTCTTTGGGAATCCTAGAAACCTTTTGGAATTAACTGAACACAAGGCAGGCTTTCCCAGCAATGGGAAGTAATGCCAGTTTTGCAGCTCTGGATAGCATAAACAGGCACTGCGAGCATCTGAGCCCCACTGCCACAGGGTTACCTGGTGATCACATCCCTACCTGTGCTGCAGCTTGCCTTTTCATCAAAGAGGGAAACAAGTGCTAAAGCCTCTTTATTAATACAAAGAACACCAGGTTACCCAGGCTTTATTAAACACTGCTCCAGAAGAATAAACCCAGCACACTTTGCCAGCGACGTATTTGAAGCTACATCAGAAATGGTCTGAACCAGACAAGTTAAAGATGCTCAGCAAAGGACTTCCCTCAACTCTGTGGTTTTGTTTAAAAGCCTTAACTGTGCTTAGAGAAGAGACAACAAAGAACCTTCTTTCTCATTTCTAAGGGATTACCAAAGCTGTTGCTAAGAACATGACACATTTTCTTACTGCTGCCCAAAGTCCCAGTTGGTTGCCTAAAATGACCGAAAGCAGCAAATCCAAGCACTGAAGTTAAACTGACATTCTACACATTTTTAATAACTATTGAGTAAACTGTGCAGGAAAACAGGACTTGAAGTGCAATTTAACTGCAGGAAGAGAGTCTTGAGGTGATGGGTTTAACCTCCCGTATGCAAGTTCAGATGAAACTGGGACAGCTGGTCAAAGAAGCACCAGTGCCACCAGCCAAGCTCCCAGAGGTATCTTGGCTTTGCCTAATTCCCTAGTGGAAGGTGCAAAGCTAAACTCTAACCAGCAAATCTGCTGAGCAAGTTTCCAGCTGGAATTCTGCTTGTCCTGACACAGCGAAGCAAGTCCCCACTTTCCCTGCTGTTTCAGCAGCAGCCAAATGAAGAAAGCTGGTTCCTGCTATAATAACCCCAGGCTATCCTCACATCCCAGTGGCAAAACCCTCAATACTTCAAAATGCCCCTCTAAAGCCAATTAAGCTGAAGCAGGAAACACCCAAACCAGTGCTTTTGTAATGGAAGAGAAGCTGACTATGGGCAGAATAAAGCCAACTGCACAACCAAGAGCCAAGACATCAATTCAGGAGACAATACAAGAACAAACATGAAAATGAAGTGCAAGAAAATGCCCCTTTCTAGATGCAACTCCTGTTTCTCCTCTCAATACAAACCCTTGGGAAGCAGAAGTCCTCTAAGGCATCCTCACAGCCAGGGATCATACTGGGAGTTTGCCATACCCATCACTAAACCCTGCTCACCACCTTCACTATGAAGATGGATTAGCAAGAGATTTGCTTTCCCCTCCATCAGTCAGAAATACCTGATTTTCCAGGCAAACAGGATTTTGCAAGGATGCTTTCCTGTGATATACCTGCACAAAAATGGTAACAGAGCCATGACCAAGAGATTTCAGGATCCCTAATGCTGCTGCGTTAACCTTTCAACTGATACCTGCTGAAATGCATACTGGTTGAGGAAGTTACAGCCTGTTCAAAGCAATACATAAGGATACAAAGATAAGAAGTTAAGGCCTTACCTGTCCCTTAAAGGCGTCGATGATGAACTGCAGGGACTGAGGCTGCACACACTCAATGCACTTCTGCACCACATGATTACCGTTCTGGTCCTTCACACACTTGAGGACGTGGCCATCCAATTCCCGAACCATCTCGTTCTATTGGGGAGAGAAAGACAAACAGAAAGCACCAGCAGGGCTCATGGCTGAGAACTGCAAAGTGAAAGTGTGCAATGCTGAATGGGGTCATGAATACGAAAGGGATGAAGGATGCACCCATGGATTTCCAACTGGAAGTTCTCCAGGTGTTGAGATGAAGCTTGCTGTGCTACCGAAACCACCAAGACTACAATGCATGGAAGATCAAGCCCTTCTTTCATTAAACATGAGTGTCTTCTTACGAGCATCCAAAACTCGAGATCTATCATGATGCTGTTCCTCCCCCGCTTCCTCCCCTGCTCCCTTCCAGGAGAAAGAACTCTCAAAATGCTCAAACTTCATGAACTTTTTTGGGTGTCACATTCACGCGTGATTACAATGGGGTAAGAACTTCACACAGCGAGTTAGCACTGCGAGTTAATGAAGGAATGAGCAGATGAAGTTTAGCTGTGACCAATGGACCACACAGGCAGGCCAAAAACTTCACCAGCGGAAAACAGAGAATGACAGTTCTGGGTACTCCAAAAGTGGCTGAGTTCAGGTTTGCAGCTGACACAAACCCAGGAGCAGAGAGGCCCCAAAACCACCATTCTGGAGGAAGCCAATGGCAAACCCTGGCCATCACCCTGCTGCTGCAGCAGCAGCTTCGCTCCGGCTCAGCCTCCAGGGAATGAGCGTTCCTGAAGCCTCGTTCAGTCTGTAATGTAATAACCTACATTGAGGTTCCTGCATCATGATCCCCAACACCTTTATTAGCTGGCTTGCCTGTATATTTCTCATCTTAATTCATGGTTCATAAAACCCTTGAGGAACTGCTTTATTAATGAGCGCTGAGTGGGACTCTGGCTATCACCCACATCTCTGTAACACCAGGCCAGGCTCGACAGGAACTCCTGTATGAGGAGGAATTACTCACTGCAGGAAAACAGAGTACTGACCCACATATCAAAGCAGTGATATCTCAGCGTACATTAAAGGCAAAATCCTGGCACTGCTTCCTTCAAGGGATTTAAAAATATCCTTTAATTCACCATCATTCTCAGTTTCCCCTACATACATAATCTGATTTCAGGGAATTAACAGACAACCAACATCACTGCCAGTTAAGTGGAACAAGGAGATGACAACGAGACCCAAGAATGGTGCCACACACTTCTCATGCAGAGGGAACAGAACCACCATGCTATAAACCAAACCAAAGGAACACCAGCCACAAGAGGAACGGGAGGTCGCAGGTCAGGTACCAAAGGGCAAGGAACGTTAAACATCAAGAAGAAAGTTAAAATTGAGACTTACAATTACCTGCTGGTCTGGGGGAATAAACTCCAGGGCCTTCTGGATCACCCTACAGCCGTACATCTGCAGAGCCAGGGACAGAACATGCCCACGGATACGTTCTGCCAACGCTAACTTCTGTTCCAGGCTGCCAAACTGGGGAGATGAAAACCAATCACTACAAGCACAGAACTTGGAGAAGAGAAGGGTCCTGAAGGGGAGACCTCAGAGCAGCTCCAGTGCCTCCAGGGGCTACAGGAAACCTGGAGAGGGGCTTTGGACAAGAGCCTGTAGGGCCAGGCCAATGGGGAACGGCTTTAACTGCCAGAGGGGAGGTTGAGATGAGCTCTTGGGCAGAAGCTCTTCCCTGTGAGGGTGCTGAGGCGCTGGCACAGGGTGCCCAGAGAAGCTGTGGCTGCCCCATCCCTGCAGTGCTCAAGGCCGGGTTGGACACAGGGGTTGGAGCACCCTGCTCTATGGAAGGTGTCCCTGCCTGTGGAAGGGGGATGGAACTGGATGAGCTTTAAGATCCCTTCAACCCAAACCTGTGAGTGTTTGAAAACCCTCAAGTGGCCAAGTGGCACAGTAGCCCTCCCCTGCTGCCACACTGCAGTGATAAACTAGAAACACTGCCTATGGAAAAGAAGGAAAACACCCACCACACCTCAATGGATGTGAAGAGGCACAAGCCAGGTGCCTGTTCTACGTCTGTCAGACGTGCCCAACTTGTGAAACAAACTCCAGAGTCAAAGATGCTGGAGCCACCGGAGTGAGACGTGACAGCTCTCTAACCCTTGAGAGGGTACATACTGGAGAGATATTATCCAGGATACTGGACAGAAGAACCACAAGGGCTTGGTGGGAAAGGAACAGTCCTGTTTGAAGGAGGAGAGATGCATGTCTGCCCAACCTCCTGGGGTGACAACACCACCCTTTGGTCCAGGGGATGCTGTTCACTGGAAAAGTTTCTCTTTTGTTCCTAAACACGAGTACTGACAGCTCAGCACAGCATCCGTGAATGCTTTGTTGGACCTACATCTCTCCTGGGTATGCAGCTATTTCTTCCTACACCTCCTGCATCTCAAAGCAAAGCGTTCCTTTTCAGATGAATCTCTGCAAGTCCCACATCTCAGTCGCCCCAACAGGAACGATGCAACAGCCCAGGGGGAGGAGATGACAGCAGCGCTGACAGCTACCCACTGGTTTAGCCAAAAATCAGGGTTTCTATGAGCTCATCCAATACCTCGGGACAACATGCAGCAGAGTAAGACTTGCAGGGGAACACGGACTTACTTCAAAGAACTTCTGGATGACATAATTCCCAAACACATCGACCATCAACTGATAGGCTGCCTGGAGGATCTCATTGAACACGAGCTGACGTTCTGCTGGGGTTGCACGCTCCAGTTTCAGCTGAATAAACCTGGAAAACAGGGCTGGTATGATGCTGCTGGCACATACACCCTCAACACAGGTGTTAATCCAAAGCCTTCCAAGAGCTTCGCACACTAAGCTCCTGCAAAGCAAATCTTAAATGCAGTCACCTTACCCAGCAATCTGAGCCCTGAGCATGGTGGCAGCCACGAGGTCCGTGGCCACACATCGTTGTTGGTCCCCCAAAAATCTCCTCATTCCAAGCAAAGTGGATCTCAATAGAGAGAGGTCTTCTGTCCAGAAAGCTCTTCCTAATGAGTTAAGCTACACCAGTGGGACAAGCTAGCAAACTGCAAAGCAAGCAAGCTCCTCTTCAGAGGAGGAACTCCTACTATCACCACTGGTACCCAGGCAGTCTTTAAAAAAGAAGGCTCAGAGTGTTCCACCACTTGGCTCTTCACACCCCCTTTTCCCTGTTCTGCCTCATTCCTTAAGGATGGGATGCAAACTGCAAACGATGCTGACTCAAAGAGCAGCTTTCCCAAAAGCCTCCCCCACAGCAGGAGGTTTTTAAGCCCACCTGGAGCCGTGCTGATCCTGGGAGAACTCCATGATGTGCCCAGCGATCTCCCTCAGCTGTAAGTTGGGGTAGCGGTTATTGCGGAAGTCCTCCAGGAGCCTGCTCCGGCCGGAGGGCATCACATCCGACATCCCATAGCGCAGGCGGGAGGAAGGGAAGAGCGTGCTGCTGGGGCTGAAGAGGCTGGAGGCACTGCTGGCGCTGCGGTACTTGGCTTCAGCTCCGGGAGCAGCTGAGATGTAGCGGCCGCTGCCATTTGTGAGCCCTCCTGCAAGGAAACCACATCAGTTGGATGGGGATGTGGTCCAGCACCAATCCTCAGTGTTCAGTTAGGAACAGCTACAGGTTTCAGTGAAGAACAGACTGGAAGAGCTTCTGGTGTCAAAACTGTCTAAACCAGACAAATGTCAAGCCCAGGACTAGCAGCTTTTCACTCACTTGTTGTTTCCAGTTCCCCTTTCCTCCACCCTCAGGTTTTTTCCCCACCTACCCTGCTGCTGTGTGAAGGACTGATTTCTCTTCATCAGGGACTGCAATGATAGGACAAGGGGGAATGGGTTTAAACTGAAACAGGGGCAGTCAGTTTGGACATGAGGAAGTTCTTCCCTGTGAGGGTGCTGAGGCGCTGGCACAGGGTGCCCAGAGAAGCTGTGGCTGCCCCATCCCTGGCAGTGCTCAAGGCCAGGCTGACGAGAGCTTTGGGTGACATGGCCTAGTGTGAGGTGTCCCTGCCCACGGCAGGGAGTTGGAACTAGATCATCTTAAGGTCCTTTCCAATCCAAACCAGTCTGGGATTCTATTATAAGAAGCACACCGGGGATGGGAGTCAGAATTAAGATGGAATTAGGTAAGAGAAAGGCAGCAAGAAAGCAAAAAAACCCAAAACCATCATTAAATATAGGCAAATAACAATAAATTAAAAGCAATAAATAAATACTTGTTAAATCCTGTGCTTTCACAGATTCCCTGAAGATGTTCACCCCATTAAAAATCCACCCTGTTACCCAACAGCAGGGATGGGGGAATAGGCAATGATTCACAACGTAGTTAGTGAATCGTGTGCACTGATAGGAACCAGCTTAAACCCTGAAACACAGCTTCCCTGCATATCAGCTTTCAGAATTCCAAGCTACAGAGGAGGACTCTTCCCTTTCCTGCAGGGCTCGGGATCCCTCTGCTGGTCAAAGACCACAAGGTGCCTCCAGCGAGTACGATGCTCTAGATGAGACAAGGTCCTCCCAAGAAAACTGCTGTTATCCCATGTGAACCTGCCAGCTGAGAGGCCAACGGGAGCAGAGAGGGCAAAGCTGGGAAGTCTTGGCAAAAGAGGAGAGACCTTCAGGGCAAACGTTGGTGGAATGTCTGAAAGGAAACAGACCTCCTCCTGCAGCTGCACACACTGAAATCAATGCTACATAAAGGAAGAGCTGAGTGAGCTGCACTCTGCAGCTCCAGTAGTGCCTGGAGGAAGTTCCCATGCAGGAAACACTACTTGAGAATTAAGTATCTGATAACAGCCTAATTATGCTCTCCTGCCTCTGAGCTGGGCAAACATGCTCTGACTTCTGTGGACTGGAGCCAAACCCACCCTTTCTCAAGAAGGAGACTTGAGAGCTCCTTGGTCAGACCTCTTTCTCACATGCCTTTAACAATGGTGTGGCCATCATCTTCTCTATCTACCTAAGAACTCCAGAAAGTGCCCAAGTGATGTTCCTCAGAAGGATATGCAAAGGAACAGTAAATCACTGCACAGGTAAAGGAAAACCAACAGGGACAAGCCCAGCAATGGTGTACATACGTTATCCATGGCATTCCAAGAGCTCAGAATTACTACTTGTTTTTTGAAAGCATGGAGCAAGTCACAGTCACAGCAATGGAAAAAGAGATCCTGATCACCAGCAAAGAGCTGTCAAGAGGAAGGAGTTCAGCCCTCACACTGCTGTCAACCATGAATGATCTCCGAGTTGAGAGGGAAAGCACAGTTTGTACAGAAAACGTCTCCATCAGAGGTTTTCCAAGAAAAACCTTCTGATCCTTGTGGAGATTCAAACTAAACCACAAATTACTCCAGTTTTGTTCCCACGTCTCCCATTCCTAGGGTGATGCTGAACATCACCCTGGGAATGAAGAGACCGCAGTGGGGACAAGTTTCCCAAATCAAGCTCTTCTGGAACCCATCAGTCAAGCACCGAAGGCCAGAAACCTCGGAGCAGCTCATGATGGGAAGGCCCACAGTGACTTCTGGGGCACAACCCACCCATGCCAACGGTAACTCCTCTCTCCTTCCAGTTTGTTCTCAAACAGATCTGACCCTTCCCTGAGCCACTTTTGAAGATTCATTCTTTTATTTGCCTGCAAGGGTAACAAAACTCCTTCTAGTGCTTGATTTGGAGTCTGCTTAGTCTTCAGCATTAATTTATTGTAGCTATTTAACTGTCAGCTTCAGGCCTGTATAGCTGCATAAATAAAGCTAAAACCCTTCCAATTCCATTAAAGCTCTGAACAAGGGAAAATGGTAAATCTAAACTTGATCTTAAAATCATATTTATTACTGCTCCATGCTAACCTTTAGCCAGCATCCAATTTATCACATAGGCACGTAATAAACATGATAAACAGCATTTTATGAGTGCGCACATGCATGGAACACTGTTCGGATAACGAAGTTTTGTTAAATCCAGACAGATACATGATAAAACCAAAGAGATTTTTGAGCAAGTTCTGGTGCAGACCAAGAAATAACCGAACTTATTTACTTACCATGCTTGGAAATGAACACTTGAGGAAGTTCAGGTGAGCACTGCTTTGTTCTTTAACATTTGCTTTATACTATTTTATTACAGGTAAGAGCTCTGGGTCAACTAGAAGCTCTTCCAGAAGATGTAGTCTGCACGAAGTAATGTATCTGACCAGAATTAAGGGAGTCTCTGCTATGCACTAACGTGCTTTTTGCTAATGCCACATTGATGGGAGATCTTCAAACACAGCCACACAAAATCCTCAGCCAAGAGTTCTGCATTGCTCCAAATGAGCTTGCATCTTGTGTTTAGAAGAAGCTGTTTTCTAAGTTCATTCCTTATTGAAAATCTGATGGGTATTTTAAACCATCTGAGAACTTTAAGGATCAGCCTTATTTTATTCTGTATCTATTCTCTATCTATTTTAATCCAGGGCAACACACAGTAAGTGCTGTTACCAACACCTGCGCAAGAAAGAGTTTGCTATTCAAACACCTGGGAATGTTACCTGTAATTTAGGGATGGGCAAACGGGGAACTAATAGAGAGGTGGGACCATGCAAACCTCACGTAGCCTAAAGATAGGCTGACAGAGCAGGTTTGTTCAGCCTGGAGAAGGCTGCTTAAGGAGAGACCATAGAGCAGCTCCAGTGCCTAAACAGGCTACAGGAAACCTGGAGAAGGACTTTGGACAAGGGCCTGTACAGACAGGACAAGAGGGTTGGAACTGGCTGAGCTTTAAGTTCCCTTCCAACCCAAACCACTCTGATTCTACGGTTCTATGAAACCTTCCTATCTACAGCTGAACTGCTGTTAAGAAACAAACACATAACTTGATGATATTAAGTGTCTTTTCCAGCCTAAATGATTTATGATTCTATACCATGGATGCTACAGCTCCTGCTTCCGTGTTTCACCTACTTCTACGCAAGCAGAGATCCTGCTGCAGGATTAAGAGCAGCCCCTCTGCAGCAGGTATCTCACCTACACAGCAGTGTAGGGGTGGTCACACCAAGAGCACAGCAGTGACCTGCAGTGCTGCACTGTGGCTCTTACCCAGGTTTAAACTTGAAGATGACCCATGTGAAGATAAGGAAGGTGGTGGGGTCTGCGAGTGGCCAGGTCCTTGGCTGGGCAGAGGCATTCCCACAGGTCCAGGAGAGGAAGAAAACCCAAGGCCATTATAAAAACTGTGTCCTATAGGTGTCAAACTGCTGGATGTCCTCTTGTACAGGTCGCTGCTCCCTGTAAGGGAGTCTCGGCGGGAGCCACTGCCCGTGTTGGAGTTAGCAACTGGAAAGAGGAAGAAAGTCAAGTTAGGTGATGTCAACAAGCTGCTGAGACAGCCAGAGAGCCCTGACAAGGGCACCATTAGTAGCCACATTGCACCAGGCTGTTTTTCTACAGGTGTTGCATGTGCCCCAATGAAATGCGCTCATTAAATCCACAGTTGATGATCAAGCAGAAATCCCTGGGTTGAGTTTGAATCCTGGCTTTACTCTTTGGCCATTAGAACTAAACCAAATCCAAAATGGGATTTGATCTATTCCTATTTACTCAAGAGCATGTACAGCTTCATGTATGTTTGCCTGGAATCCTCATGTTCACTTTTCACTACATCAGAGACCAGCTCCTGCTTGCACCAGCTTCATTGAGATGGAAATCAAAAGTCGATTGAACACACAACCCCAGTGGGTTTTGAAGAGTTGTCCCAATACTCAAATGCAAACTCTGTAAGTGTGCTGTCAAGTACAGGAGAAAAAAAATCAATTCTTCATTAAAGTCTTGCTTAATAAATAGTGAAACTGTTACCTGCAATTAACCAACCATCTTTCCTGGCTGCAGATACGCTCTGGAAGCCAGAACCTCACCTTTCTATTCACTGATTGAGGGAAAACACGTTTGTGCATCTTGGCATTGAGCAAACTCCTAACTGACTTCAATGAGTTAAACTGAAACAGAAAAGGTGAATCCTGAGTTTTCCCTGATGCCAAGTTGGCTCCAAATCTCAGGCTTAAGCCAAATATCCAGACCAACTTGGGTTTAACACAGGGATTTGATGCAGTGACAGGATGTGCCTCAGCCTTTTTGGACGGAGCAGGCTCAAAAGGCGTGTTTTAACTTGCCCTTACACTGATGAAAGCAGGAAAGTTCAGGATAATTACTACCTCTGAGCCTAAGCAGCAATTAAAACAATTGTTGTACTGCAGAAAACACAAACCTAAGGAATAAAAAATACCCAACCCACAGAGACATCTTTCTGCTTTGGCTTTATCCTGAGAAAAAGCTTTGTCTCCAACTGCCTAACAAAGGAACCAAAGGAAACCATGTGTGGAGCATTTCTTGCAACCACAGTAAATGACCTTTTCTTGGTGTATGATAAAAACCTCCCAGAATAAAGCATGGAAAGCACCTCAGGTCAGCTTTTTTGAAGTCATGAGAAGTTACTCAGTCATCATCCTGAGGTAAGAAGAGTTTGCACATGGGTGGATACTGCTCCCAAGCCAATCCCTGTTAGCCCAGCACCTTCACCAAGCACAGCAGGTACATTCAAAGCTGGTTTAAAACTTAACCTGTAGCAAGAAGGGGATGACTGATCACATGTATAACCAAATGAGTTCATTACTTTGGTACTTCAAATTGTATCATCTACTAAAAGCAGTTTCACCAGCAAGTGCTGCAGACTTTGAAAGCCAAAGTATTGCTAAGGGAAAAATCACCATTTAACCTAGATGGATTTAACCTCCATTTTCATTTAATCTCCAGGCTTAGAGAGCTGGGCTGGTTCAGCCTGGAGAAGAGAAAGCTCCTTAAGGGGAGGCGTTAGAGCAGCTCCAGTGCCTCAAGGGGCTACAGGAAGCCTGGAGAGGGCCTTTGGACAAGGGCCTGCAGGCCCCTCACCACATGTAAAGCTATCTGCACCTCCTTCTTCCCTAGGAAGACCCCTCTGCTCTTACCTGCTGTCCCAAAGCCTCCCAGCGCAGAGCCCAACGTGGCACCAAGAGAGCTGCTGCTCCCAAAGCCCAGGGAAGTGTTGGCAGGTTGGGCAGAGCCCTGAGAAAAGAGCGAGCTGCTCTGGGAATTGCTGCTCAGCGAGTTGTTGCCATAGAAGGAGCTGGATGCCAGGTTGTTGGTGGGCTGCTGCTGGGGCTGTGGTTGGGGCTGCTGAGTTCCCAGAGGGCGGAATGGTCCGTTGGTGGTTCCCGCCAGGCCGCCTGCTGCCCCGTTGGCTGAAGCTGCAGCCGCTGCAACCGCTGCAAAGGAAGAAGCAGAGACTGAGGAAGACCATTTCCACAGCAGTTTTAGCAGTTAAAACAGAGCAGTTGCTCTGTATTTACTAGAAATCTTTTCCTCTCAGGATGAAAACATCCCTTTTAGAGCAAACTCGGCACAAAGTGTCTTCACTTCATACCTGAGCTCCACAAGTCTTGCACAGAGCTAGTGAATACCAACAGCGCTTCCTTACTATGACTGCCTGTATTATCAGAGCTGCACGGATGAAACACGCAAAACCATTCCCTCTCTCTCAAGATCTAAGGTTCAAATCGATACAGGCACACACTGGGCAATATCCAGTTAAGAAACACAAGTTTTGAAAGAAGCAAAATTGCCCTTTAGTGCCTGAAAGACAAGCCGGCAGGGCCTGGAACATCCAACTCCAGGACTTCTGGGCTTCAGCCAGTTGTAAGGTAAAAGAAAAAGCAAAATAAACAAGAGCTACAAGGAAACAATTAAAAGGCCCATTTCATAATCTGTTACCAACCCTGGCGAAGACTGCTTACACGTACAGATTCTGCCTGAAAAAAGCCTTTTAAAGCCTTGAACTCCCAAAGAACCCTAATAAAACCTGACCCAACTCCTGGCAAAGGCCAGACATGTAACATCTTACGCAAGGTGATCATTTGGGAGACCTACACAGGCTAAAAGCTTTTATTACTTGGGAAACTAGAGGCCAGCAAAAGTCCTATGGAGCCAGGCTGGGAAAGCTGGGCTGGTGCGGCCTGGAGAGGAGAAGGCTCCTGAAGGGAAGACCTGAGAGCAGCTCCAGTGTCTAAAGGGGCTGCAGGAAACCTGGAGAGGGGCTTTGGACATGGGATGGAGGGACAGCCCAAGGGCAATGGCTTTAACTGCCAGAGGGGAGACTGAGATGAGCTCTTGGGCAGAAGCTCTTCCCTGTGAGGGTGCT
>JANRGW010010432.1:0-11847 GCA_024733675.1 Psilopsiagon aymara
TTGTGTTATACCTTAGTTACTGGAGTGTTCTTATCTCAACCCATGGGAGTTACATTCTTTTGATTCTCCTTCCCATCCCTCTGGGATCAGGTGGGTAGAAAATAGAGGGGAGTGAGTGAGCAGCTGCATGGTTTTGGGTTGCTGGCTGGGCTTAAACCACAAAACCTCTACTTTATGAGCCCATCCTTTAGGAGGCAACATTTCTGGAGGTGTCTGTGTTTTCTCCTGTTATGTGACACAAATGCTGTTTATCAGCTCTTCCACAAGAGCCCATCTTCTTGGGGCTGCACTGTACATGCAGTGCATTGGCAATCTGACAATGTTTATTGTTTTCACCACGCTGATGCAAGTCAATGAGCAAATACTTACTAAAGAGGCTTGTATTTACTAGCATTTTGAAGCAAGACACAAGAGAGATCTTTTGCTTGTAAATGCCGTATGTGCCTTGAGAACCCAGTTCTTACAACTGTAATTTATGATTTCTTGTAGCTGGACTATACCAAAGGAATTAGTGAAGGCAACTAAGTAATATGTATTCATATATGCTGACTGGCAGGATGCAATCTCCAACGAAATTGTTTTTAGGAAAGTATATCTAAGTTTAATGCTTAGTTTTCATGTATATGACAAAGCAATTGAGAACCACTGTGCATAAGACTTTCAGATAGGTCATCTTCACAGACTATGGCCATAAACACAGCATACCTGCAACCAAGATTAGTCAACCCAGTTTGGCAAAGCCACTACAGTGACAATCTAATACATTCTTTATTTACGTTCAGAAAGCTACAAGTCTTGATGCTTTTTTATAGTGAGAGGAAGCCATCAGTCAGGACTCAGAGTCCATCAAAGCTACCAATGATTTTCATTTCTCAGGCTTTATGATGTTGAAAGTAAAATGGGTTGGAAACAGAAAGCTTGAGAACAGCATGCCGCCCTGGACTGTTGCTCTGATCTTTGCATTTGGTTTTCTTCTTGAAACGCAGCCTATTTTCTTGTTAGGCCAGCAGTTAGGTACCTGAGCAGTGACTGGACATCATGGCTGACACTCATACTGTGATTTCAGGCATATTTTCTTGACCATTATTATTGCTATTGTAAAGTCAACCACAACAACAAAAAAAGGCATCCTTGCAAACTGGGACTAGCATTTCAATACCAATACCATGGGGTTTATAAGCCAAATAGATGAAGAAAGACCCACTATTGACTTACAGTCAGATTCCAAGAAATGATATTTGCATCTTCCAAACACTTGCTTTTCAACATTCTTTTGCTAGTAGGCATTTATTGTTTTATAAAATGGAGTTGGTTAGAAATCACCAATCTTGCATAAATTGTTTTGTAGTATTGTGGGGTTTGTGTGTTAATTCTAATCTAGAAAATGAAGCGATTTTACTACTGGTTCTGTGGACAAATTAGAGTTGTGAGTCACTCCCAGAGATCATCCATGAAGTCAGAGGAAAATCCTTCTGTAAATAATTATTTCTAGAATAAATAAATGCACTGTACTAATAGGGAAACATATACATGGGATTTAGGCCACCTCATTTTTGTATCTTGTTCTGAGTGGAAGCAGTATGAATTTTGACATTGAATCACTGCAAATAATTTAACTCAAGGTGCTGAAAAAACATAAGTGAGAACATACTTGCATGCAGTCCTCAGGTAACTGCAGTCTCCTAATAATTATCCTATGTATCTTGTAAGCAGCATAGTAAATTGAAGTGCAAATTTATAAACCTTGGCCAGAGGTATGTTATTTTCTCTTTACAAATGCCTTTTTGGCTAGTGAAGAAGGAATAATCTAGGTATTAAAAAAAAAAAAAAAAAATTTGGAAATTTCTGTCCCTCCATCTGTTAATCACTTAACTCATAATACTGTGTGTAATGCTATTATAAATGCATAAATAATTGCTTCAGCCTTGAGCTGCATGCACTGCTTAAATAACTCAGCAATATATTACTTTTCCAGGAATGACTAGAGCTTAGAAAGTGTACCTAGCAGAAATACCTATTTCTCTTCATTACATATGCTGACAGCTTTCAGATTAGTATTTTGTTGTCATCACTGATGTAGCCAACATTAAAATGGATGTATAGTGAGTTCCCATTTCTACATGTGTGGCTGTATTGGATGAGCTCCAAATGGCCTAGATGCCCTGCTGTTCATCTCTAATTATTTTATGCGGGGAAGGCAGTTTGCTGAGGGCATTTCTGGAAAGGGAAGCCAGTAGCCGGTGGCTCCATGAGTTTTACACTAGATGGCGTGTAGATGAGCTAAGAGAGTTAAATGGGTTGAGAATTACTAAATACTGCAATCAGCTGCTCCAGGCATGGAAGGGATAGGAGCAATGTTGAAAAAAAGATAGAAACAGTGTCTGTGATTAAAAAAATAGTGGTTTCTCATCTTTTGCTGTTGTTTTTTCTTTTTTTTTTCTCTTTGAAAATCTGACATTGATGGATTAGAAATAAAACAGTGAGCATCTCTTACTGAAATGAACTGATGTGCATCACCTATTGATGGATTGTTGGATTGTTGCCTGCTGATGACACTGCAGAACTTGTCTTTGTGGCACCCAAAGTGGGGCATGAAGGGTTGAGATAATGACAGATCTGACCAGAGTGTGTCTGATCGTATTTGTCTAATTGTATTTGGCTTTCAAATTGGTTACTCTTGTCCTTGGATTTTCAGCATGTCGCACCTTACTTACAGACAATATTTGCTGGTTTAGTGTTTATTGGCTGGGGGGCCTGGGCTAAGGTTCTTGTTTTGATGTACTTTATGGTAATGACTTGTAATACAATAGGCTCATTGATCATGAAACTGATCAGGCTTGTATTCCCAGTGTGGTCACCAACTCTATATGTTGGGAGGTATATAACAGAAGTGTTTAACAATTCCACATCTTTTTTTTTCCCTCCTTGGGTGGTCAACCTGTGAAGCAGACATTCTCTTATACCCCTAGCCCCTCCACCAGACCGTTTACAGCATCATTTGAGAGTTCTGAAGGTTCTGGATGGCCTTTGCGTACCCTTGAGACCTGCCTGCTGATTGTGGTGGAGATCTCCATGTTGGCATGCATACAGAGTGTGTTTTACCCACGACCATTTCGTCTGATCTCGAATGTTAAGCAGAGTCAGGTTTGGGTCTTGTCTAGGGTTAGATGATGATATAGGAGGACCAAGAGATTTTCCCAGGGCTGGACAGTCATGAGTGGCCGGGTTTGTGGGATAGTATGGGCCAGTGGGCCCCTCCAGTGCTTTGGAACTTCACCACTGAACAAGTGCAAAATCCGGAAAAACTAGTAAAACAAATAAGTTGTGTTGTCATCCTGGTCACACCAGAGAGGGACAAATCATGGCAACATGCTGGGGCTTGGCCTATGCTTACAGAGACCAGTTCAACACTAGCCAGCACCTTCAAAGGGAAAAAGATGATGTCTCTGGATATGATGGCAAAGCAGCATGCAACGCAGCTACTCCAACTTCAAGTACAGCAGCTATACCAACCCCAGTGACAAGTACAGCAGCTACTCAAACTCTGACTACAACAGGCAGTCCAACTGCTGCTGCTACTCAGCCCCCAAGCATAGAGGCTTCACCAACCCTGACAACAGATATTGCAGCCACTCCAACCCTAGTGGTAGACACTGCACACACTTCAACCACAGTGATAGCCACTGCAGCTAAACCAAAGGAACAATTCGTGCCAATATTGGTTGCTCCTGTACGCAAGGGGAAATGCAAACAAGAGCAACCCGTACAGTGAAAAAAGCTGAAGAACCAATGCACTTTCTACATGGGACAGCATCTGAACAAGAGTTATTATTACATGAATCAGAGGAAGAAGAAGAGATGACTTCTCAACCCCGGACCTCAACAGAGCTATGGAATATGTGAAAAGATTTCACCTGTCATCCAGGGGAGCACATCATCACCTGGTTGCTCCAATGCTGGGACAATGGGGCCGATGGTTACAAACTAGAAGGTAGGGAAGCCAAGAAGCTGGGATCACTTGTTAGGGAAGGGGGAATTGACAAAACAATTGCAAAAGAGAAACGGTCCCTCAGCCTTTGCAAGCGGCTCTTGGCAGCTGTGAAGGAAATGCTTGCATACAAGGGTGATGTTATGACTTGTTCGGCCAAGTGGGCTACTCTAGAGAAAGGCATCCAGTCTCTGAGGGAATCAGCCATTCTAGAGATGATCTGTCGTACGCTGGATGCCAGGAATGCACCCATAGATCCAGATGAAGTTGAATGTACACAACCCATGTGGAGGAAATTTACACAGAGTTCACCATCGTCATATGCCCATTCGTTGGCAACAGTAACCTGGAATGACATAGCACCACTAGAAGCGGATGAAATGATTCATAAACTCCAAGAGTTTGAAGTCAATCTCACTCTTTCCATCATTTCAGCTGTGGAAAAACTGTCCCAGGAGTTCAAATAATTGAGAGATGATCTATCCGATCTATCCAGCTCTCCACGCGTACCAACCCACGTCTCAGATATTAACCAAAGGTGCCCCTACTGCTCAAGAGAGAAGATATAGGAGGTACATGCCACAGGCTTCCCTATGGGTTTACTTGTGAGATCATGGAGAAGTGTACCTCAAGAGGATTTGATTTTAGGCAAAAACAGCCAATGAACTCAATTGTACACGGTTGCCTGCTATGTAGCACTTTTATAGCCCACCAACTAGCTGTCTTCAGGTCACCTGTGACTGGCTCTGACTTTCCTCTTATCATAATCCCAACTAAGAATGAACTTTGAAGAAACAAGACAAGCTCATCAGTGACCAGAAGAGCAGTGACTGGCATGATGCAGTATCAGCAGCAATCAACTATCCAACACTGCACACCACCTCTCCTGCTCTGAAAGATTGTTGCAAGAGATGGAGCCCAACGTCATGGAATGGATGAATTCTGCAGCTTTATAGGGATTGGTCCATGAACTAGGGAATAATATCCTGCTCTTTGCGTGCATGTGGGTGTATATATATATATATATATATATATACACACACACAAACATATATGAGACAAAAGCAATGATATATTGAAAATGTGGTATCTCAGCATGACATGAATGGTATGGAATAATGGGTGGATACTGTCCTGGGTTCAGCAGTAGCAATCAATTTTCTCCTCCTTAGTAGCTGATGCAGTGCTGTGTTTTTGACTTTCAGATGGGGAACAGCACTGATAACACCGATGTTTTTAGTTGTTGCTAAGTAATGTTTACTTTGACCAAGGACTTTCTGAGTCTCATGCTCTGTCAGGAAGGGGAAGCCAGGAGAAAGCAGAGACAGGACACCTGACCCAAACTAACCAAAGGTGTCTTCCATACCACAGCACATCATGCCCAGTATATAAACTGGGGGCAGTTACCTGGAAGGGTGAGATTACTTCTTGGGTCAGGCTGGGTATCAGTCAGTGGGTTGTGAGTGGTTGTATTTTCTTCCCTTGCTACTTCCCCTTATCATTATTATTACTGGTGGTAGCAGCGGTGGTTTTGTGTTATACCTTAGTTACTGGGCTGTTCTTATCTCAACTGGGAGGAGTTACATTCTTTTGATTCTCCTCCCCATCCTTCTGGGAGCAGGGGGGGAGGAAAGGGGTGGGAGCAGCTGCGTGGTTCTGGGTTGCTGGCTGGGCTTAAACCATGACATATCATAAGGATGGTCCTTGGGTGGTTGTTCTGCCAGGGTGTTAGTGTACGTATGCCTGTCACAAAGAGGTCTTCTTTTGGTCAATACAGAATTACATGATTTTTTCCGTCTGAAATAAGATGTGTGTACACTGGCCTGAGCCTGTGCAAGACTCCACCTGTACTGCACCCCTCCCCAGGCGCTGTGTGTGACCTGTCCCGTGATCTTCATGCTCACATTCCTCTCTTATCTTTGGCCATGCACTAACCCATGCTTAGTAAGTTTATCTCAATCACTTACTTTCAACAGGACTGTGTATCTTACAACGCTCTTCTGACCTTGTTGGCACTTTCATCTTGTGTAAACAGTTTATCAGTCACAGAGATGTGAAGTTCCTTTCAGTCAACACTTAAGGCAAAGCTTTTATTTGAGCAGTGTATGGTCCGAGCTATGCTCCGGTGAAACTGATACCAGTGATACAGACCTGTACCCCAAGATGAATGTTGTCGTAATATGGGGTGGCATAATTTTAATTTAAACTGTGGTCAAAAAATAATGGTATCCACCAAGTAACTGAAATACTGTATTTTTCTTAAAAGTAGAACACAACAGAGCATCTGTTTTTTATGCTTATTGCCATGACAAATACTATATGGCAGGATTCAAAAAGGGTGCTGTTAGTTCATTTTTAAAAACTCATAGTGCTTTGACATCTCTGTGTAGAGCAAGATCTCACACTACTGTAAACTGGGAATTTTCTTTGGATGTTTATCTAAGCATATGCATACCCTTAATGTGATCAGGTATAAGCTTATTAAGAGATTCCTTCATTAACTTTGAAATCTCAGCTGAAAACACCAGAGTATTTATATGTGTTCATCAGAAAAATCTGTAGTTGTGCAAATAGTAAAGCTTCTGCATTGACAACTCACTATTTGTATCAGTGGTTGGCTGTACGGTTGACTAAATACCTGAGATATGATCTGAACTTGATTTTTAAGATAGGTAATTAAAACATTAACACAGTTTTTAAAATTGTTGAGATAATTCTAAATACTTACAGACACTTTGCATGTATATAACATATGTTCAAGTGCACACATCAGAAGAATAAAATTAAGACTGTAGTGGGAAAGTGCAACAAGAAATTAGAAACATGATTTGACATTTGTTTTAATAATATTAAACTGCCATTTCCCCCCATTCACTTGCATATGCTTATTATTAAAGCCTGTAATTATCATGATTGCAGACCCCTTTCTAGGCAGTGCAAAGACAAGAAAGAGCTTACACCATGTGTGTGACTACTTTGTTCCCCTGTGCAGCCTAATGTGTATTTAATGTTCAGTTGATCTGAAAACATTTAACAGATTACTTCATGATCTACTTTTCTTTCCATTTCATCATTTTTGTATTTGGATTGGCTTTCCTAAGGATTACTTACTTTTGGGCAAATCTGTCTTAGTGCATTCTCCTTTGACAGGAAACAAAATTTTGCTGTAGAAGGGAAGTGAGAAACTGTGCTGTGTGTCATACACTTTTGTCTCAAAGAATCATACTTCTGTTAGTGATTAAAGATAACCAGCAGTCCTTTGGCAGGTCTAAACAGGAAGGGGCAGCAATTACACTCTATGTTCTTCCTGGCCAGATGAGCAGGGGTAGGTGGTTGTGATGAGAAGCAGCAAAAACTAAAAGAGGTATTTTACTTTTCAAGGGTAAAGGGCCATCAGGTCATTTTGTGGTTTTAGCAGCCTGTACTGAGTGCAGCTGAGACCCTTCATTTTAGTCCTTTACAGCACACATGACTTCTGGTGCCATGCAGGACTTGGGGCTGTACTCCTGGCTGCGTTAAAGGCAAGTGATCCCTTTTTCTTTGGTCTTAGTGGAGAAAAACATTGATCTCATGTTTACAGCTCAGAACAAATTCACAGTTTTCAGATCTGTGTGGTTTTTTTCATTACCAGGGTTGTTTTAGATTGTTTTATTATAAAATCCAGTAAACACAGAGTATTAATGAAACAGAAAGATGCCATTTGCAAGTGATATTTCTGTAAATACTGAATATATGAGAAAGCTGATGCAAATTTTGACTTTTCTGGGTGTTTTTTCTTGTTTGTTTGGGAAGTAACGGTTTGCTCACATTTTCTGTGTTGATAGTGACCTTCCTGATTTGAGTTAAAAACAAATGTAGCAGAGCAAATTACTAAGGCACCCAAGCATGTTCTCAGCTTTGCCACACTGAAACATTTGTTTATTCTGCAGGGCTTCAGGAGGGCAGCCCAAGGCTTTGTGAGACTGAGAACCATAAAAGATGGAACAGGTGGGAATGCCAGATCTTTCCCTGCAGTATCTTTTAATTTGCTACTGCTGTATCTTTGGGGCATTTTTGTAAAATATGTGCATGCCAAACAAAATGAAGTGAAGTAGACTTTATGTCAATGAGATGGCAATACAATTACTTGTGGTAGATTATGCTCAACAGTACTACATCCATCTGCTCCGATTAAGTGAAATGAGAAGTATTCCAGTTTCTTACTGTGAGATGACAACCAAACACATAACCGTGTGTGTCAGAGTTATTGGTTACCGGAGGCATTTTTCAGATTACACTATCTTCTTTATTCTTCCCCACCTTCATCCTTTTCAGGCTTGCTGTATAAACATCACAACTCCTGAACGCTGCAGCCAGGAACATACAATTTAAAATAGCCCTGAATAAATGCCCATAGGATTAATCTTTTAGCATTTATCTTTTGACAATCATTAGAAATATGACTTCATTTCTTAGAATCATCTTTCAAAACACTGTTCTTTGGTATCCCTTCAAATGCAACAATTAGATCACAAAGAGAGAAAAATAATTTAAGAAAGCTTCCAAAATGGTTTTCTATCTAAGGGAAATCGGTGCAAATGCATAATAAGAAAATTTAGGTTTAGGTACCACTATCCTCTGCTGAATAAGGTCGTTCAACTGGGTGTCATACAGTATTACTTGTAACTACTGTCAGGTTTTTGATCACAGAAACTTTAGCTGCAGGAACAGAAAGTTTAGGTTTGTAGCTCTACCATCAGTGTAAAGTCACAGATGAATGGAGTCTGAAACCAGAACTGTGCATGCTTAGTTACTGATGTGGTATAGGTACACCTTCAATGCATTTTTCAGATAAACTTTCACTAAGATTTTAAACTAAGCTTTTTCATGATTGCACATTGACATATTTCACAGCACTGTTTGGTGCTTTGTACATGCAGGGCCATGTCAGGTGTCAAAAGCTACGCAAAATTGTTCATGAAAAATTGTGTTATTTTCCATGTCTTTACTCATCTCCCCATGCCTTTTCAGTGTTGTGCTGTCCCTGAAAAAGCAGCAGATATTGTTTTTTTAATGTGAGAGTTGGGATTGCCTTAAACGAGCAAAAACCTACATTAGCTTGAGAAGTGCCATAGAGATGGGAGTGAAAGCACAAAGTCTGAATAGTCACCTCACCTCATTTCATTTTCTGATCATCTAATGGAGATGCTTCTTCACTGAAGTTGGTAAGTGTGAACATTTCTGTGAAAGGTGAATCTGTTTTATTTCTACAGTTTTTGTACTGGAAGAGAGATCACAGTTTTCAAATTTCCAAAAACACCCAAGCATAAATTCTCTGGAATATATTCCCAAATTATACATCTCTTACGGGGCTTTCCTTTTATAAAACCCTATAAGAATTAAAATCTAAAATGACAGTGAAAACTTAAGTATACGTGCTAGGTATGGCAGAGAGCTAATTTAACCTGCTTCTGAGCAATGTAAATTGACTTCCATGCTATCAGATTGCTGCTGTTAACTAGCCTTTATGTAAATCTCGTTCCCTCATTGCAGCCCAGAAATCACTAAATTTCTGCATGTAATAACCTTGAATTTTATGAGACTGTACCACTAAAGTCAAGCCAATGCAGATGTGCTACATTCATTTCTTAAAATGTAAGGGTTAGAAAATAGTGACAAGAAAGCTAAATAGTCTGGCTTTATTAGCCATGGTGCAGCGATGCTACAAATGCAGAACTACCTACCCACTGCTTTTACGTCCAAACTATTCACACAGAGTTCAGTTTTATCACTTACATGCACCATCTGGGTTTAGTAAAAACTCCTGTATCTGTATTCCCTGTTCCATTGGGTAGTACAGAATTTACATCTACTGTGGTTGTGACTTCTTTATGTTGAGAGGCTGGAAAAGAAGGTGAATATGCTATGCTGAATACTTTACATTCTCATGTGCTGCAAATCAAAGGGCTCATGTGAACTCTGTAGTGAAAAACCTTTAAAAGGCTTCATTAGAGATCACAGACATGAGACTACAAAGGCAACCATTTTTAAATGACTGCTTGCTTGAATTTAGAGACAATTCCTTATTCTAAGTTAATGGTCTGCAAAACAGCCATGAAAAAATAAAACTGTTGCAGAAACAGACTGCAGATGGAAGAACAGGCCTCTAAAGCATCTGAAGACACATAAACCTTGTGTAAGGATAAAGAAGCCAAAACAATCTCTCTCAGACTTGGTATAGTATTTCAAGCCTCAGCTGCTAACTGTAGGCCAAGACCAAACATGGAACATGCACCATGGAATGCCGTTGCCCCTCCACATGTAAGAAATATTTTTCCCTTACGTGAGCAGTATCAGCTGCAGGTCAGCCAGAGAGAGTACACTGCTGCCTGATCGGCAAGCCACCTTTCACATTGCTGTTGAATAACACACATAAAGCCTGGTGCAGACTGTCTAGTGTTATGTATCAGATACATGGGCAAAATTGGACTTCTTTGAAAAATATTTTATGCCTTAAGCAAAAATCACACTGGCAGCTCAGCCAGGGCTAGCACTGCTACCCACTGCTCACCTTCATGTGGTCAGCTGCTGAGGTGAGTAGCTCGAGAGAGGACACCTTCCAGACCTGAGCTGGGGGAAGCTCAGTGTCCAGGGGCCTCACCTCAGAGCTTCACAGCCAGACAGGGAGCCCCAACTCCGCGACACAACCTGCCCAGGAGCGGCAGCTCAGCCGACGAGAGCAGCTGACTCAGAGGAGGCGGAGCCCGGAGGAGCGGCACCAGCCCGGACTGGGCACAAACCTGCCCCGGGAGCGCGGCAGTTCGAGCGGGATGGTGAGCGCTCACCTTATGACCAGGGCCCGGCCTGGCAGCTCTGCTCTGGCTGCCCCGGCGGTGGCAGCGTAGGCATCCGGATAGAGCCGATGAGAGGGGAGGATGCGGCGCAGAGCTCGGGGTGCAGAGAGCGCCCGCACTGCTCTGCTGAGGGGAGGGTGCGCCATGGGCGGGGCTGCACTCGGTGCCCCCCGGTGGAGGTCCTCAAGCTCTCACTGCCCTGGGCCTCCAGAGAGCAGACTTTGGCCTCTTCAGGAGCCTGCTCAGTAATATTCCGTGGGATATACCCTAGAGGGCAGGGAGGCCCAAGGCTGTTGGTTGGTATTCAAGGATCACCTACTGTGTGCTCAGGAGCGGTACAGCCCTACTAGAAGGAAGTGCTGCAGGAGTGCCAGGAGACCTCCTTTGAATGGATAAGGAGCTGCTGAGGAAAATTCAAGGGATAAAAAGTGGCTTATAAAAGGTGGAAGCAAGGGCAGACAGCCTGGGAAGAATACAGGGATGTTGTCCGGGGAGCTGGGAAAGAGGTTAGGAAAGCTAAGGCCCACGTAAAATTCAACTTGGCTAGGGATGTGAAAGATAACAGGAAGGGATTCTGTAATTACATTGCAAATAAAAAACAGACTAGGGACAACGTGGGCCCTCTCTGGAAGCTATTGGGAGAACTGGCTACCCTGTACTTGGAGAAGGCTGAGGTTCTTAATGACTTTTTCACCTCAGTCTTCACTGGAAGATGCTCTGACCGCACCACCCAAGTCTTGGAAGGGAGACACAGGAACAGTGAGAATGAAGATCTTGGGCCCACTGTAGGAGAGGATCTGGTTTGAGGCTATCTTAAGAACCTGAATGTACACAAGTCCATGGGACCTGATGAAAGTCATCCATGGGTCCTGAAGGAGCTGCAAATAAAGTTGATAAGACACTGTCCATCATATTTGAAAAATCATGGCAGTGAGCTGAAGTTCGCGATGACTGGAAAAAGGGAAATATAACCCCCATTTTCAAGAAGGGGAAAATGAATGACCCAGGGAACTACAGAGCAGTCAG
>JANRGW010010433.1:0-15456 GCA_024733675.1 Psilopsiagon aymara
TGTGTTATACCTTAGTTATTAAACTGTTCTTATCTCAACCTGTGGGAGTTGCATTCTTTCGGTTCTCCTTCCCATCCGTCCAGGAGCAGAGGGAAGAAAAAGGGGGAAGGAGTGAACAAACTGCGTGGCTGATTTATGGCTTAAACCACGACAATGATACATACTATCAACATCCAAATGTTTAAAGAGCACTGTTAGCATGTTAACTGTACTCTGCTACAAACAGTCCTACTGATCTATTGCTATTTATCACAGAACACCTTCTAACTTCCCATGTGCTCTCCTTTTTATAGTCATAAAACTTGGCATACTTCTGCAGTCCCTGAATTGTACTACAAAGGATGTCTTAATACACTACGTACTCATAATTTTTAATTTAAGATCCTGTTATTCTTTGCAAAAGACTCTGATTCATGATGACTGTATTAGTAGTGTGAGTTTTAAGAGTTGAAAGCAGTATGTGAAAAAATCTGAGCCTTTCAGAAGGGCAGACAATTCATGCTAGCAATTGGGGCATTCTGAGCTGAGAAAGTGACACTTTTCCTTCAAATAAGGTAAAGAAAAGAGGATCATTACAACCCTAGAGATACCTCCACATTTTTGCAGCCAGGATTTGGGAATTAAAATCACAGGAATTATTCCGTTTTGAATGGGTGCTCATGAGGCAATCAACATACTTACACATGTCAGAAGTTGTTGGGACAGTTATACTAGCTGTAGTTTGAAAAACAATGTCAAAGTTACAATGGATTTTCATAATAATTTTTTTCCCCACTTTCTCTTTACAACACATCTGCATTAAAAGTTCTGTTCTTTAATGTTTCTCTTTATCCTCTTGTAACTGGCAAGATAAGAAATATTTCTAACATTTATTCTGAAAAGCATGTGTTTATCTTCTATTCTAGGTTTAAATTAACAGTGCTATATATTCTACATTTATAGTTGCTGAATAAAAACAATACCACTTTATACTTGCTGCAGATCTGAATTATAGATCAGATTGTCTCATTGCATCTGTTGTAACTCTGGAGAACTCCATCTACTCTGACAGGTTAGGCTTCTACTGAATAATGTGCCTCTCAACCTGCCAGTGTTCAGATAAAGAGCACATGCTTGCAGATAGCTTGAAAATTATACTGGGATTTATTCCCAATTAATATAATATAGTGCACCATATAACCTTACTGTTATGATTTCACATACCTGATCAAATTAATTTTTAATGACCAAAGTGAGCTCTTTCCACCCCAAAACAAACCTGTTCATACCTTTGGGTCTAAATGTAAAAAGACATGCCCCTCAGAGTTTTCAATACCAGTGTAGTATAATCATGTCTGGGTGTGCCTGTATTAAGAGTCTATTTTGGGTCAGGAGTGTGGTTTGTTTTGATTTTTTTGCAAATTTCACAATTAAGTTCGCTGTACTGTATGAACCAAAGTACAATAAGGGGACAGAGAACAGAAGCAAGATCCATTTCATCTGAAAGAAAGCACAGAGACATGCTCCAAAATTGCGCATAAAGCCTTCCTACTCTAAGTAAGTGTTTGATTCAGAAAACCAGGCTAAAATTGGTATAGAATATATCTGCAAAATATGTACTGGTGTAAATGACATGTCCAAAACACTATCTTTTTCTCTTTGCACATTCACTTATTAGTTTGCACTACCTCCTAATGTGGACTTTGTTACTGAGGGTTGTCACGCCTGTAGGGATTGGTGTGGGTTTCTTAAA
The DNA here is from genome assembly GCA_024733675.1 of Psilopsiagon aymara. Lineage (NCBI taxonomy): Eukaryota > Metazoa > Chordata > Aves > Psittaciformes > Psittacidae > Psilopsiagon > Psilopsiagon aymara. The sequence continues at coordinate 1,733 of JANRGW010010433.1, forward strand.
GCACCTGAAAGGAAATTACAAATTTGGGCTTACATATCAGCATTATTTTTATATCCTGGCAGTGTTCCAGTTGCAGAAGCTGAGCCTAGTCTTCAAATGTGACTCAAGAACTCTTGAGCAGTCTGTATATTATGAAAGCAGTTCCTGGTGTAGAATTCGAGTCATGAAATAATAATTTAAAAGGAAAAATTTGCCCTGTGTCCTGGGTTCAGCAGTAGCAGCCATTTTTTCTCCTTCTTAGTAGCTGGCACAATGCTGGTTTTTTTTGACTTTTGGCCTGGGAACAACTCTGAGAACACTGATGTTTTCAGTTGCTGCTCAGTAATGTTTACTCTGACCAAGGACTTTCTGAACCTCCTGCTCTGCCAGGGAGGAGGAGAAGCTGGGAGAAAGCAGAGACAGTACCCCTGATCCAAACCAACCAAAAAGGTATTCCATACCACAGCACATCATGCCCACTATATAAACTGGGGCAGTTACCCAAAAGGGCTGGATCACTGCTCGGTTGGGCTGAGTATCGGTCGGCATGTGGTGAGTGGTTGTATTCTCTTCCCTTGTTATTCCCTTTATCATTAGTATTACTAGTGGTAGCAGTAGTGGTTTGTGTTATACATTAGTTACTGGACTGTTCTTATCTCAAACCTTGGGAGCTACATTCTTTCGATTCTCCTCCCCGTCCCCCCCAGCAGGAGGTAGGAGTGAGAGAGCGGCTGCGTGGTTCTGAATTACCGGCTAGGCTTAAACCACTACACCTTGTTTTCTTCCCTTCATTTCAGCCACCTCGCTTGTGGGGAGAAAAACCCAAACAGAACAGTAAACCCAAATAATGTTTCTTACTTTCTGTTGTGCTGTTGTTCATAGATCATCGCTTGCTATTGGCAAAATGTGCTTTCAAGTAGGATACTGGAGAATTACTTCTTAATACTTTTATGAAGTAATCCTTGTATCATTGACTTCAAATTGGCCATGAAATATCATAATTCTAGGCATCTGGATATTGCCAGAGTGTATTTTGTAATTTAACTTCAGTATTCAGCTCACACAATATAGAATTTAATGATAGTGAAGAAGGTAATTTTGAACTGTTTTTCATAAAGATAAAAACACTTTAAAGCTATTAACAGCATTAGCATTTGCTGTACATGCTAACAGATCACCTTCTTTATTTTTACTGATATATATAACCCTTCAGAAGGGGCACAAGTCAATTACGTGCAAAGAGATCTTAAATGCCAAAACACAATGCAGATTAACAATCTTTAAAACTACTTTTGGATTCATAGGTATCACTCAGGAAAGTTCTGCCTAAATCATATGAATATGATTTATTAAAGAGTTCAGCCATGCAGTCTGATTAGAATTACAAGTTTTGCCCTGGCAGATAGCATGACTGGAAGCACGCAAAGGCTCTAAAAGTTGTCAATGGATAAATAAGGCTCATTTGGTACACTCAGCTCTTAGGCTCCCAAAATTCTTTTTAGCGTTTTTCTTGGTCTCTCCTCTCCTTCTGATGGCTTAAGTAATTTTCAAATTTCAAGCTAGGAAAATCTGTCTTTTCCAGGCTGTTGTCACTGGAACTTTCTCCTTAGAAGCTTTCAATTTTTATTTTTTTCTTCACTCCCAATTCTTAGGGAAACAGCGCCTAAAGAGCAGTAGAGGAAATGATAGGCAGCCAAGTGTAAGACAAAGGATAGGTGAATGTAACAGGAGTAAAGGTACAAAGAAATTATTCCATTTTTTTTAAGTGAATAATGTCAAACCCAACAACTAATGAGCTTATTTATTTGGCTTTATATAAATAGTATTTAATCCTTTTGAAATGTCTAACAGGCTTCATTCTCCTGAGTGAGAGAAAACAGAATCTGTGTGTCTTCACATGAAGAAATTAAAATGCATCTGCACGGAAACATGCAGATAGATGTAATTACACCTAGTTAACATGCTGATCAGGTTCCTACAATTTTTTTCCAGCATGTTTAAGATTTAAATTAAAACCAGCTGTCCAACTCTTTACCCTTGCAAAAATCATACACCTTGTATAAAAACTTCAGGTATTTGCATCTCTTGTGGTTATCGACTACATAGATAGCTGCATTATTTGCCTAATTCTCAGACTTTTCTCAGATTTATAGGTGTCTCATTCTTCCTAGCCTCTCTTTAAAAATGAAGCAATCAGATGCATATTTTTTCTATGTATCAGTATTTCTTCTCTAGGTCACAGGCCTGAAAACCTTACCTTGCAGATATCAGGACTGAGGTGGATAAACTGTTTTTTATGTTGTTAGAAAGCAAACACGAGTAAGTGACAATATATATGTCATTATTTCTCCATTCAGTTATTATTCAGCAGAACTTAAATGAGAGAGAGCAAGAGGGTGTCCTGGGTTCAGCAGCAGTCATTTTTTCTCCTTTTTAGTAGCTGGAGCAGTGCTGGTTTTTGACTTTCAGCCTGGGAACAGCGCTGATAACACCAATGTTTTTAGTTGCTGCTCAATAATGTTTACTCTGATCAAGGACTTTCTGAGCCTCATGCTCTGCCAGGGAGGAAGGGAAGCCGGAAGGAATCAGAGACAGGACACCTGACCCAAACTAGCCAAAAAGGTATTCCATACCACAGCACATCACACCCACTGTATAAACTGGGGGCAGTTACCTGGAAGGGCTAGATCACTTCTGGGTCAGGCTCGGTATCGGTTGGTGGGTGGTGAGTGGTTGTATTCTCTTCCCTTGTTATTTCCCTCATCATTATTATTATTATTGGTGGTAGCAGTAGTGGTTTCTGTTATACCTTAGTTACTAGACTGTTCTTATCTCAATACGTGGAAGTTACATTCTTTTGATTCTCCACCCCATCCCTCTGGGGGCAGGGAGTAAGGAATGAGGGAGGAGTGAGTGAAGGGCTGCATGGCTGATTTGTTGACTGGGTTTAAACCATAATAGAGGGAAACACTCTTTTCTCGTTCAGAAGTCTTTTCCATCACTGAAAGATTTGGACATAAAAAGAAATCATTCTGCAACTCCACTGTGAACAAAACAAATATTTACTAGAAGCTTGAGAGCTTTTAAGACCTGTTGTTCCCTCTCAGTATTTCATCACATACATGAACATAGCATACTGCCTAACAGTCAGATAGAAATTCAATATGAACAGTTTTTCTTCAGGTGAAACAGCTCGTTCGTCAGGCTTGTACTGCAATGTTACAGAAGAACAAATACTTTAAACTTTGGAAAGACTGAAATAATAGCCTTTGAAGGAAAATTTCCCATCAGAGCATGTATGTACAGACTGAAGGTCTTTCGCTCTTTGAAGTGCTGTCTGACAAATGGAAGAACTTGTATGCAATGTATGTATTTTTTGTCTTTCTGGAAAAGCAGGGCAGTAAAGAATTCCCTTTGAATTTATGTGAAAGTCTCCTTGAAACTGCTGCCTGCAACAAATGGAATGTTTGGTTTTCAAGGTCATGCTTTGTTTATGGGACTTTTTGTTTGGGATTTTTTGTTTGTTTGTTTGAGGATTTTTGTTTGATTGAGGTTTTGTTTGTTTGTATGAACATACCTCTAATAGAACTAATGCTGTTCCAAAACCAGGAAAAAGGGAAGACGCAAGCTTAATTATTTTTGTCAAGAATGTAAGTATCAGTAATACTGCCAAAGCATAAGTCTTGAGGTCATGAAACAAGCCCTCAAATGCGATTGTCTCCAGAGGCATTAATCTATGTACTGGTCACATCACAAGGCATTTCTGCATAGCCAGTAGAGCTGTGCTGTCTTTAAAGCGGAATGATGTTCTTGTTATTGCCAGCACTAAGGGCTACTTAGAGAAGTCCATCACACATGCAAAATACATGCAGATCTAGCTGAGATCTGAAATAACTGTGTGACAGCCTCCCACTCCTTAATATAGCAGGCATATGATTATTGGCAGAAGCAGGTAAAGACTTCCAACTGCATCTAAACAGCACATTTGCATACAAATATGCAAACAAGACATATAGACCTGATAATGGCAGTCTGCAAAACTGAGGCTGTATTTACAAGTAGTTTTTTAATTTTACCAGTTCTGTACCAAGCAGTCCATTGACATGGTCACTAAGTACATAAGTGAAATCAGCATATTAAAGTTCATGTAAGCATAGAATAACTGAACAGTTTGGGCTGGAGAGGAACTCAACCAATTCCAACTCCCCATGCCATGGGCAGGGACACCTCACTCTAGGCCATGTCAACCAAGTCTCTGTCCAACCTGGCCCTGGACACTGCCAGGAACAGAGCATTCATCACTTCTCTGGGCAACCTGTCCCTGTGCCTCACCACTCTCACAATAAAGAACTTCTTCCTTATGTCTAACCTGAACCTCCCCTGTTTCAGTTTGAAACCGTTACCCCTTGTACTGTCAATACAGTCCCTGCTCAGAGGACAGTACCTCACCTTTCCAGAAGCTGCCAAAACCTGCTCTGCCCTCCCAGTGTTTCCAAAAGCTGCCCCGTTGTCGAAAGGGCTGCTGGTGAGTCCCAGCACCAAGCACAGCCTCCATTTCAGCCCTGTTGAGCATCACTCCCTTACTATGACCTCCCACCACAGCCCACCACATATGCACCTCCTTAGGAGCAGAGCAAGTCCACCTAGGAGATCACTCACTGCTGAAGTCCTCCTACATTATACCCACTACCATTTTACTCAGGACTGCCCCAGATACTCCCATACTAGCTCCCCTTCTTGTCCAAGCCCGAACTAAAAATGTCCCTGTAATGAACAAGAAACACTTTACCTAACTTGAACAACACTTTCCAACCTTCTTTATTTCTTGGAATTAGGGCCAGTTCTGTCTAATATCTTCACTGATGATCTGGAAGAGAGGATTGAGAGCACTCATAGTAAATTTGTGTGCAACAATTTGACTGAGAGTGTTTATCTGCTAGAGGCTAGGAAGCTCTGCAGAGGGATCTGGAAAGGCTGGATCCATGGGCTGTGGCCAATGGGATGAGGTTCAACAAGGCAAAGAGCAGGTGCCTTCACTTGGGCCACAACAACCCTCTGCAAGGCTCCAGCCTTGGGGAAAAGTGCCTGGAAACTGCTCGTGGGAAAAGACCTGGCAGTACTGATTGATGGAGGTGAACATGAGCAGCTTGTGCCCAGACAGCCAAGAAGCCGCCAGCATTCTGGCCTGTATCAGCACCTGTGTGGCAGCAGGACCAGGGCACTGATTGTGCCCCTGCACCAGGCACTAATGGGGCTGCACCTCGAATCCCGTGTTCAGTTCTGGGCCCCTCACTACAAGAGAGATATTGAGTTGCAGCTTTTCTGCTCCTCTGTTTCCCCAGCAGCCTTGGCTGTACTGGCAGCCTCAACTCAGTTGTGCTCAATGCCTACTGGGGAAGAGCCTTTCTCCCTCCCCTGTGTGCACCACTATGCTGCAGCCTCTGCTGTGGCACAACCTGCCCCTCTGGACACCTCTTCTGCCAAGGACACATTTCCCTATAGAGACAGCAACATTTGGTGGTATAATAGTACTGGTCATTGCAAGTTAACATTAAATTCAACAATGAATGCAATTAAATAAACATTAAACAGGTCTCCACTATCTTAAAGATCTTTTCCAACCTAAAGAATTTTGTGGTTCTGTGAGCTCCCTCAGTCAGCATGCAGGATTCAAGCTGCCACAGTTCTGTGAGGAACCTTCAAGAAGATGTCCAACAGCTGTTACTGCGTGTGTCAACCTCTGAAATACTGCATAAATGCCACATAGTACCAGGCATGGCTTTTGCAAAAGTTTAAATCTAAATGCTTTACTTCTCCTCTAGCTCAGACATGACTGCTGTCTGGGGCAGAGGTGTCAGCATGCATGTGCAGGCAGACTTGCTGCAGGTATTTTGTGAACTAACTGGTGATAGAAGTTCTCTAAATTTTGCTGTGGTAAAAGAATGACAAAATTTAGCAAACTGGCTGGCAGTGCCTGTTTTGCTGAGGACAAAACGGAAGAACAGGTAAGTGAACACTCATTTCTGAATATCAGAATTAAACCAGAGACTGCTGATATGAATGGGATGAAATATTGTGCTATAAATGCTGAGTTTTCTGCTTTGTTAGGCAATAGCATTGCTGGAGGCCAAAGGACCAGAGATCTAATGCTGACCTAACTGCTAGTAAATATCACAAACTTCAAGCTTCTGAAGTCTGATAACTCTTTTGCTGCATACTTGGGACCATGTTGCCTAAGACTCAATCGAACCTGGACTTTAACACTGCCAAGGATGAAGCATTGACAACTTCCTTGGAGAGCCTGTGCCAGCACCTCACTACCCTCACAGGGAAGAACTTCTTCCCTACATCTAGCCGAAACTTCCTCTGTTTAAGTTTGAACCCACTACCCCTAGACATGCCTACATAGTCTCTTTCTGTAAACATAAAGTCTGTGAACTTGAACATGAAGACTTGGCATGGATCACATACATTGGGAGTGGCTAAAAATCAAGAGCAAGCTGTGGAGGGGAAAACCAAATGCCTCCATATGGCTACAATGTCATCCATTGCACTGTGATAATGTAGTATTTTATTTTGCTTTAATTTTCTTCAGAATTTTACCATTTGTGCAGAAAGAGCTAGACTTCTGCAACAAAACCTCTGTGTTTGTGGAGATTAGAAAGGAGGAATAGCATACCTGAACCTTATGTCTGGTTTTGATTGCATAGAAGAACATATGATTCACCATGGGATACAGGGTATATTCTCAAGTCTCTAACAGAAGAGACAGTGGAATCTCCTGCTTTTACATAGGTAATCAATTTAAGCAGTTTCCTCAGTTCCAATTAATCTCCTATTCAGCTTATACTGACTGCAAGTTTGTTTGAGAACTGGAAACAAGTTTTGCAAGAAACATGTCAGATATAGCATCATTAATCTAACTTAAAGAATTTCTTTTTATATACATAAACAATGGAACAGTCAGTGAGAAGGAAAAGGAATGCTTTGTTCTTCCTTTTAACAGGGATTGATATGCAACCCTTTGCCCTCTAATGTAACACACAATTGTCTCCCATGATGTGTCTCCTTCCTTCTCTCCTAGAAAAATGGGAAAGAATAAGACTTTTGGTTCTTTGGCAAAAGATGTAACTGCTAATGAGAAACAGGAATATTCATTCAGGTAACACTAGAATTATGCTCTAAAAAACTCAGTATCCTGCAATTCTCGCAATTGCCATGGGTCAAGACCTGAAAAAAAAAAAGTGGAAAAAATGTATAGAGGACTATAAATTACTTAGAATTCTGAATATAGCCAGACTGTATGTTTTTTAACTGGAAACTTCCACAAGCATTCTTCCTACTGAAAATGATACAAGTTTTCTGAACTTTGAAAATGTTTGTGTCAATCTCAGGTATTTAAAACCTGCTTGAAGAGTGCAACTTGAGCGTAAATTATGGGGTCACTAAGGTCTCTCTATATAAATTTTACAAAATTTTACAATGCAAGAGTGGTGCCTGATGGTTCACAGCACAAGTTAAAAAGCAACCCTTACCCACACCTCACAATCACAATCGCTTATGACAACACGATACAGTGCAGAGGTGGAGAAGACAAGACCTTATTGAAACCTCCTTGCAGTATCTCATGGCAATTTGCCCTGAGCAACATACAGCTTTTCTTAGGAAAGCAGTATTTTAAACAATGCTTCTTTTCAACTCACAAGATAGGGAATAGAAAGGCAGCAGAACATCTCAGAAGCCTGAAATAAACAGTTCTTGTTTGGCAGTAGTTGTGGAGAAATATATTAAAAGAGTAGCCGAACAAATCTTTTACTTTAATAAAAAGCTTACTTTACTCTTGGACCATTTGCAAAAGCTGTAGTGAAGATGATTAAAAAGGAGCAAAAATGAAACAGTATTTGCATTCATTCTGGTAATAGAATATGAAATTAAAGCATGAAGGGATTAATGTTTTAAAGCTTGACTTGCAGTGATAAAGCTAAGGTATTAGAAGAGACAGCATAACTGTTACAGGATAAACAAGCAAAGAAAAAGCAGCACATGCCTTAAAGATGAGCAAGGCAACCTAGAATAGAATTACAAAATGATTAATCAATACAAATGAAAAATTGTACAAGGAAAGAGAGCTTGGTGAGACTTCTTATGAGACTCAATACTGCAACCGCTTAAAGATAATGAAAGGAGCACAGCAGAGCCAAAGAAATGTTTTAATTCAGTAGCAAAGTCATTTGTGAACAGTTTAAATTACCCTAATCACCTCCCCTCCAGCCGGCAGTATGCTCTGTCTCTTTAGTTATTAAAAAAAAAAAAAGAGTTTGGGGAAATGAGTTCTGCAAATCTAAGCCGCAAAATAATTATACGCACACTGTTTTAGCATTTTAACAACGCAATCCCAAACATTTGGTCTCATTAGAATGCAAATCGACTCATTTAATAATCCCACATGAGAATTCTACCACACTCAGCTTAAAAAGCACAGTGATATTCAAAATATTATTAATAAATGCCAAATATGGAAAAGCAAGTTTGTTTTTCCAGGAGCTCAGGGCAGATAAAAGACATACAGATCATTTTTTCCAACCAAAATTGTTTAATTGAAATTAAACACTGGGAATGGTCTGGGACAGTTTTTAAAAAAGTGAAGGTGACAGTACCCTCTGTTTAACATGAACACACATTCACTAAAGATGGAGTATGGAGTACTACAGCCTGTCATACAAATCAGTGACATCAATTTACTTCAAGTAGAGTCTAATTTCAGTAAGCTACTTCACTGTTAATAGTTTTAACCTCCAGTATCAGTTCAAAGCACTCTCCTGAATTGTGTCATTCCTGATTTATCAGTCCAAGTGGTGGTGCCATATTTTCAGCATTGCTGCAGAATTTTGATAATTAGAGGACTAAAATAGCCAAAGGCTTAACAATACTATCATAACCAGACCCTCCCTATTTTCCTACCCTTATCCTGGAATGCTATATGTTTATATTGTTCAGTAAAGTAGATTATTTCATGAATATTACAAGGAGAGCTAATTTAGGACAGATAATTAAGAAATCTCTAATGACTAAGACAGATTCAATAAAAAATAATCTGACCCTGAAGCATCTGTTTTAACGAGTAACCCACACAAAAATAAATTAGAAGCAAGGTAGAGAGAGCAGTATTATTTTCTCCAGATCCTTGACACCAGTAAGAATTTTAAATTAGATATACGGTGTGACATTCTTAGAGAGGGCGTACAGAATTCTAGTGGATAAAAACAAAAATGATTTCTCTGATCTGCTGCTTCAAGACCACAGTTCAGGGTTTATTCATGGTGATTTAGGGAACAATTTTCTTTTTTCAGAGAGAGATAAAGTCTGCCCCTTTACTGACTCAGAGCAGCATAGTATATCTAATAATACATACCACAATGTATATCACTAGGGCCATGGGCATAAGGTCATTACTAGATCTGATTCCTAGCAGCGATCAAATCTGACAGTTTTCTTCTCTCTTCCTCTAGATATCACTCATATGGGTTCTGCTACTTCCAGAAGCTCAGAAGACTCATCTAGGGGAGAGTGGTGAGTAATCCAAAGGACATGGCTGGCATATTGTGTACACTCAGTATTCAATGTTTTTTTAGTACTGATTGTGACAACGCAGCAGCTGCTGAAATATTAGAAGTCTTTTAAAGCTAATATAATATGACAACAAAAGGAAATTAAATATTGTAATATGACACAGAGTATAAATTGCCCTTGACACAATGTTAAAGTATTTGAAAAATCTTTATTTGTTTTGAAAATGTCAGCTTGTCAGAAATTTTCTTCTAATTCTTTTAATTACCTCTACACTGATGCACATGCAAAACATAATAAGCATTTCAGAAGTCTCTGGTTTGGGTTACGCAATGGTGTGGTTAAATACCCACTTCTAAAAAATTTACATCAAATTAAAAGGATTTCAGGTTTTCTTCCTCAGAATGCTGATACAGCACTCATTTCTTCCTGCTACCTAAAGCTCTGTATCACATGCTGATTCCTCAACTAGGTTAAAGACACATAGAAAATAACCACATAGAAAATAATTCAAAGCATTTATTTACAAAGAGGCAATGCCAACTCTCTGCTAATAACAAAGTGTGTAATGAAGTTCACAGAGTGGTGTTTAACTCATTCATAGCCTCAGTTGAGGGAGACAAGATACGATGATGAATAAGGACAATATTCAATGAGCTGCATCTATAACAATCCTCCAAATTCATTTTTCAGTCTTTTAACCACTAGATATTTCTGCTTCACATGAGTAAAAATACATTGTCATGTAATTAATTGAATATCCTAGAGACACATAGACCACAGACTGACTATTGCTGGCAATGTAAACTAAATGAAAGCAGTGAAGCAGTGGATGTTATCCATTGTAAGCTACTGTTAAGTATGTCTTAATAGATCGGTTTCACTGATTTTTTTCCCTGGGTATTTATACAACCTCCCCCATGAAATTTTCTGAGCACCTAAACCTTTAGTAAATTTATCTTCAAAATTCTCTTAGAAGGTAAATGCCACAATTCACATTTTACTGAAGGGGAAATAAAGACTGAATCTATTCCTAAGTGTTCACCAGCTGGGAACTGAAACTTCAGAAAACCTCACTCTGTATACCAGTTTTATCATCAAATCCCAGACTGGTTTGGGTTGGAAGGAAACTTAAAGCTCTTCCAGTTCCAAACCCCTGCCATGGCAGAGACATGTTCCACTAGAGCAGGCTGCTCCAAGCCCCATCCAACCTGGCCTTGAACACTGACAGGGATAGGGCAACCACAGCTTCTCTGGGCACCCTGTGCCAGTGTCTCAGCACACTCACAGGGAAGAACTTCTGCCTAGTATCTAACCTGAACTTCTGTTCTTTAAGTTTAAAGCCATTCCTTATTGTCCCATCACTGCACACCCTTGTAAAAAGCCTCTCTCAGATTTCTTGTTGACCCTTTAGGCACTGGAGCTGCTTTAAGGTCTCCTAAGAGCTTTCTCTTCTCCAGCCTAAACAACCCCATGTCTCTCAGCCTGAGGTAGCGATGCTGAGTATAAGCTTACGTTCATGAAGTAAAGACAGTCAGAAATTGAGTTTAAGCATGGATTCAGGCCTATGCTCAATATTATAAACAGATAAATTGCAAAATACTTACAACTCAAACATATAAAGCTCCTGAAAGAAAAGTACACCATATAAAAGTATCCCTAGGAGTCTGCACAACTGTACCGAACAGTTCTAACTTTATTTAAACTGTCATTTTTCATTTATTGGCAGATTCTGACTTTGACTTTCCTGAAGCTCCCTGAAAATGCAAGAATTTTCCATAAGCTATTTTTCCCCTTCTCTGATGGGCATAGGGAAAGGAGGTGGACACCATGCTGTCACTGAGACCTGGCATGCATGGGTGACACTCAGCAGTTGCATGCAGCAGTTTCCTGAACTAAGAAGTAGAGGCAGTTGCATGCAGCAGTTTCCTGAACTAAGAAGTAGAGGTGCAGGACATTGCAGTGTATTACAGGACATTGCAGTGTATTACAGGACATAGCAGCTCTGAGCTAAAGACAGCATACCTATAGTCACACAAAGCTTAGGCGTGTGTACTGGGGAAACAGCTTCTATATCTTCTAGAATCAGGTTAAGTATCTCCCCAACACTATTTCAAATTCTAAGGCTATCCTTGAGAGAAAAAAAACATTAACAAAGGACTGAATCATAAGAATGCACTCCTGAAGTTCAGGAAAAAAGAGGAATGCCAGCATGGCATTGTTTTTATTCAATTAAAGATACCTGCTTGCTTATGTTTACTTTCTGTAACTTAGCTGCATGACAGTATAGAATTACTCTAGGGAAACTTGCTTAGGTTATATTTGCCTCATGCTTTCAACCAGACATGCCATTATTACACAGTTGTGTGTGGGAAAATATCAAAAGGGTATGGTACACATAGAAGCAAGAACGAGCCCACATACACATTATCAAATTAAACTCTTGTAATGTGCTTTTTTGCATTACTAAATTTTTTATTGGAACATAATTCTGTAATAACTTGTTGCTTCACAGCATTACAAAAGAAAAGATATTCTGCTCCTTCACATCCTTTTTTCCTCTATCCCTGAGTTAAAAAAGGCAAACTCCACACATTGGTCAAATGAAGCTTCTGTACACTGAAAAGCTTTAAGAGCAGCTCAGTGTTGTATTGAACTGGAAGAGCAGTGGTTTCTCAAGGCCTGTCACTAAATGGAAGGAAGAGTAACTGTTCTTTGCCCTGAGGAAGCCTTTTTTTTTTTTTCTTTCCTAAGCAAAATCATACCATTTGTAACACTTTTTATTTATTTCCTAACTTCCCACAATGAACATGGCATTTTATAAACTAGAGAAAGATGCTGAGGCAGCTTACTATTTATCATTTCCAGCTGAGGTGCATTCATATAGATTAATTATACTGGAGTGTTCAATTCTAATATTTAACAGAACACAGATATTTTCAGCTGCTTATGCAGGCAATATATAATTTTTACTAGCACATATTTGTTTAAGTATTGCTGCAAAAAAAAAAAAAAAGAAGAAATCTTTTTTATTTGAAATAGTGTATGTTGACATTTACCACGGTTAGTCATTATCAAGTTTTCCTCTGGGAAGAAGTTCTGCTGCAGAGCTTTCATTTCAGACTTTGAGTATAGGAGTCCTTTACTGAATCTGACCACTAGAAGACCCATCAAAAGTAAGTTGTAAAGTGGTCTGAGATTCATTATTTAGATTCATAGAATATTTAACAGACTCTCATATAAATCTGCAGTCCCAATATGAACAGTACGATCAGATTTTCATAAGAAAACCTGCAAGAGTTACTGTGGTAGAGATATAAAAAAGTTGTGGTTAATATAAGTTTTCTCCTTCCGCTTTCTGAAGTGGCAGCAGCATCCTACTTAGGTTTTTTTTTTTTTTCCAATATTTTTTCCAGTGCAAACTATTTGTCAGAAAACTTAATATCAGTCAACTGTAATCATGGTGCTTCCTAATACCTATCACAAAGGGCGAGGTTGTTCAAGGGTGGCAGGGTAGGTGGTAATTGTCAGTTTTAAAACGTGGCACATCCCAAAGCTGTTCAGGTAAGTGAACGCATTCAGTAGGCGAGAGGGTCAGTTCAGCTTCTCTGAATCCTCCAAAGACAAAGGATCTTAAAAGGATCTTACAGATCCTTTTCTCTGAGAAGCAGGACACAACATCAGAAGATGTGCAGAACAGTTTGGACAAATATTGGACAATTTTTTTTTGCAAATTCTCATCTCTTCTTACAAAATATTTTCTTAAATATTTTTAGGAAATAAAATCCTCAGAGGAAAATGTGAAGTAGTGTTTGTGCACTCTGCATAGATGAAATACAATGAGCATAACTGTGAATACAAAAAAGACTAAAATGTGTACTAGTGCAGGAGAAAAATTCTGACTTTAAGTGGAACTTCACAGACTAATCACCAAAATTCAATGTTGTCATGGGTTCAGCAGTAGCAGTCATTTTGCTCCTTCTTGGTGGCTGGTGCAGTGCTGTGTTTTTGACTTTCGGCCTGGGAACAGTGCTGATAACACCAATGTATTTAGTTATGGCTTAGTGATGTTTGGTCTGGCCAAGGACTTTCTGAGCCTTGTGCTCTGCCAGGGAGGAGGGGGAGCAGGGAGGAAGCAGAGACAGGACACCTGACCCAAACTGACCAAAGAGGTATTC
>JANRGW010010434.1:1294-22624 GCA_024733675.1 Psilopsiagon aymara
ACAAGTGAAGTGAGCTGCCATTGCCTTCAGCAACCGTCAGAGATGCTGAAATTGTATTTCCCCCCAAATAATGAGCCATCTGACATGATAGCTCCCATTCATTTCCCTCTCCCTTATCTGTACAAGCAGCAGCTGAAATTTTGATTCCATTTGAGAATATATTAAGAGAGTCCAAAATGATTTCATGGACTCAAAAGACTGAAGAGTTCAACTGCATTAACACGAAGTCAGTCACAGCAGACATCTCAGTGTGCTTGCGCTCCTTACACTTGCTTGGCCGTTACACATTTCTCTGCATGTAACGAAGACAAGATAGAAAACAAAATACTGAACTCCTGGACAGTTTCAGTTTGGAGCAGTTGCTTGCTGCAGCCATTAAAATAATGTCATTCTTCCAAGACAAAGATGTGTAATCATCTCACAGTGAAGCTCATCTTCACTAGTCAGAACTGCACTGTTCTATTTTCATAACCTCAGTTTGATGCCAAGCCAGCCATTATGTTAACAGAACTGAAGACAGAAAGATGATCCACACAAAAACCCACCAGTATCACTATCCTTTTTGCTGTCATTCTGTCCTCTCTGAAAATAAGAGGTCAAGCAAATAAAAATATTTCACTGCAAAAAATGGCAATGAACTAGCCACTTCTTCAAACACAGCAGTCTGTAATGAACATCATATATTTTTAGAGTAGGGTTTATTAATGCAAAAGCTTTATTACAGCTTGAGCTGCACCCTGTTCTGTTTTTTTCTATATACACATGCTTATCATACTTGGTACTTGAAGGGGTTTTTTTTATCTGTCAAGATAAAACATCCCAATACCAGGACAGACTGCACTTCCAGTACATACCTTATATTGATTCACAGTCTACCATACTTCCATTTGAACTCAAATAAAGAAAAGCTATAATCCACTACCAAGAATCTTGTGGCTCTACAGAGAAAAGAATCTCAGAGCCCTTTTATGTGACTTAGGAAAATACCAATATGTTCACATAAGAGAATAGAAGAGTAAAACAACACAATCACAGAATCATAGAATAGTTTGTGTTGGAAGAGACCTTCAAAGATCATCCAGCCCAACCCTCTTGCAATGAGCAGGGACATCTTCAACTAGATCAGGCTGCCCAGAACAACATCCTAGAAGTCAGTAACTATCATTACCACGAAGTACTTGAGCCAGCTCCTTGTATGCAAATAAGCCTGTGGACAGCTTTACTTGGAGCCACTGCTGGACCTCATGCGTGCATTGCCCCAAGGCGACTTAACCCAAGTCCACTGAGACTGTGCTTTTACAAAATAGCTTCCAAATGTTACCAAAGGCAATTCTGCCATTTTTGAGTGAGCATGGGGGCTCTGCTCCCACATAAACATCTTTCACTTGCTATATGGACACCATACACATGCTAAGCCTTTTCTAAATCAGGTTAAAAACAATAAAAACAATAAAACCACGACCAACAACAAAAACCACTCACACACCAAAAAAACCCCCATCTGAGTGGATTCAACAAGGTGTCAGATGAATGCTGCAACTGGCACAAGGCAAGCTGATGGCTGGGACTCTTGTGAGGTGCTGCTGACCCTCTTCAGCAGCAGCAAGCAGCTTCAATCAGCTCCACCTGCCTGGGGAACCATAACCAGACACAGGTCTGATTGTCCCCATGAAATCCAAATGGAAGAATTCTCATTGACTCCAGTGACATACAGCTGTTTCAAGCATCTAAATCACTACACTGCCAATAACAAAGCCTCCTTCCAGGAGAGAAACATTACAATACCTCTGCTCTATTCTAGTCAGTAACATTTTAGTGGTGAGAAGTTTCTTATGAATGTGAAAAGAAACACTACTTGTTATTTGCCTGCTTAATTTGCAGCTGACATAATGGCGTTCTCCATGCACAGTTATCCAAAAAGGCTTTCCTGAAATAACTCCCAGGTTTTAGCATAGAAAGTCTGAAGAGTCTCCAACCTTCATTCGATTCTGTTTGATGCCTTCTACAATCTGCTCCATCTGCCGTAAAAACTGCTCCCGAGAACCAGAAGATGACATTGCTCTGGAGAGAAAAAAAAGAAAGGTAACAACTGACAGGGATGTGGAACGTGTCTCATCTACCTGTCTTATGCATTTACCCATGTCCAAGAATTCACATTGCTTAGTGTTCTATGTAAAAAGTTCATCTTTTTCAACACTGACTTTGGATAGCACTGCAGCTCTTCAGGTGGTATAAACTATCAAAGAGATGGAAAGGGAGACTTCAGAGCTCATCACAAGTGTTCTCCCTGTCAGCTCAAATCTGTTCCTTTCTCTCATGTGTTGTACAGAAATAAATTGGTATTAGCTAACCAAAATCACAAGCTTTTAAAACCAGCTGTTGTGAATATTAAGAAGGAGTGTAGAGGACTAGAAGACAGGCAAATATTCTAAAAAAAAAAAAATCATTTCAGGCCCTAATAGGGAAAGCCCAGAAGTAATTTTAGACTTGTAACATCTCTCAAACAGGCTAAAAAGAGTGAAAGAAAATACAATCCCCACACACAACCCCCCAACAAAAAATTCAAACCCCAGGTGTCAGTTACAGTATCAGTTTCTTCTGCCTGGACAGAATAAAAAGGAGCTCATCACTGAGCAAAACAGATCTACAATCCTTGCTGCAAAGGAAATGATCTGAAATACTTAATCCCTGGGTTTTGTTGTAATTAAAAGTTTTGGCCATCACAATCAGGGAAAAAAGAATTTTAAATCAAAAATTCTGACTAAACACAGAAGGAAGCAGTTGGATGGAAGCAAGTAAAGAGATAATTACTCTGGGGAAAACAAAACAAAAACCAGGCAACCAACAAAAAAGCAGCTTAGAATTTCACAACAGAATTACAAAATGATATAACAGGAAGAATTGTTTAAAACTATTAAATGGTCATCCCCTCCTCCACGACTCTCCCCAAAAATTCATACTGCATTTTTTTTAAGTCAAAATCCCCCAGAGAAAAAATAAACACTGGCTGCATCGCAGATTGATATTTGAGCTCAAACTCCCAAGGAAACCACAATTTTACCTAAAGACTTCACACTACACCAAAACCTTTAAATACAAAATTAGTTTACATGAAACACGTCTAAAAATATATCTGAGTCTAATGTTTTGTACCTAATGCAATAACCACAACTTCACAAATAAAAATATTTAAATTAATGCCAGAAAAGTTACGAGTAAATTATTTCTTTCCACAACTATAAATGAAGAGCCAGATATTAAAAACATATGTTGGCTATAAAAGTTAGGTAATTCCAAGTCCATGATTCCCCAAACACTGGCTTAAATAGTATTAAGCTATATAACTATTTTATAAGCTAGTTTATAAAAACTTCTAACAAATTTTTAGTCTCTGCAACTCATGCCCACTCCTTTTTCCAAACCAGCCATATGACTCGTTGCAATTATTAAGAAAAAAAGAACTACTACTTACTGATGAAAGTTGTCATGAATAGAATTCAGTAAGTTAACCTGTGAATTAGAAGAAGAATTTGTCTTTTCTGGCATGACTTTTCATGGACAATAAAAATGAAATTTCGTTCAAAAAATTGACGACATATATATTCCCCTGACAAGAAGACAGCTGTACAAAAATACCATAAGGCTCCTTTCAGCAGAGAAACCACAAGACCATGTCACCCAAGACACCTCATGTCACCCCATCAAACCACCACAATAAGGAGTAACTCCCCACTGCCCAAAAGTAATTCAGATTGTAATTAACAGTACTGAAGATGCTAGCTTTGAAGCTAATAGCAGCATAGCTGTGTCAAGAAGCTACATCAGCCTAAAACATGAGGAAAAAAAACAACACACAAAAACCTCAATAGGAAAAAAAACCAGCTTATTTCTGCTTCTGAGACTGGAACAGTGTCTCCTCACACTACCCTAAAGACTCACCAAGTTCTGCAGGAACAGGAGGTGAATACCGCTTTCATCGTGCAGATAAGTTTTACAGGTTTCCACAGCCATGCATCATTACTTACTTTCCTTACATGCATTTTACAGGCTGTTAAAAGACGAAGTTCTAACAAGTACAGAATGGCATTTTGCAGGCATGGCTTCTCTTATACTAACATTGCACTCAATCAAGACAGAAATTTACAACAAGCATCAGGTATATTTTGTTGCTCTCAGTAGAAACTCACCCACCTACTTAAACTATATGTAGAATATATTCTATGGAACCACCTTTGATTTTTTTCTTGCTTTATCCATACTGTTGAGAGTAATAAAACTCACCAAGTAGCAATGAATGTGATTCTATCTCTTGGCTTTGAATATTTCTTGCAAGTCTCCTGTGGCTAAACCTTCCAAGCAGTTTCTCCCTTTGATGAATATTTTAAAAGTGTTCTGTACTAAACAAACCAGAGCTCTGCAATCAGAATAACTGCTATGGAAAGCTAAATTGATCTCTCCCAAATCAAAATCTCTCTTCCATCTGAATTAAGCATGTGCGTAGCAGAAACTGCAGTTCTTCCTGACTTTACTTTGAAAAATTCAAACAAATTCTGAACAGACTCCAAAGCCTCCAAGATGCTTAAAAATTCCTGTTACTTAGAGGAAAGAAATTACTGCATGACTCATCAATATTGGCAAGTCCACATCCCTGCCTCAAGATACTTCCAATAAGTGCATTTAAGAGTATAATTATAGTTCATGCAGCAAAAAATTTAAGTCATGAAAAGTAATACTGCAAAACCATTGCATAGTAAGAGTGCTCATGTGTTGTATTACAGACAGTAAAATCGGTGTATAAAACCCAAGTCAAAGACATTATGAAAAAAAAGTTTAAAGCATTCTAAAAAATTAAACACAAAATATGATTAAAATATGAAGCATATTCAAGAGACATTTCATGTCAGAACTAACCTTTCTAGCCAGAATTTCACTGTGTAACAGTTGCTACTATTGTTATTTTAAAGCAATTATGCTCAGAGTATTTTATGAAAGGGTTGGGTTTGTGAGGAGGAAGGGGGAAAAAAAAACCCCAAACCAACAACAAAACATGAAAAAGCACATGCATATTACAGAAATCTTAAAGGCGCTCATGCCAAAGGCATCTTTTTTACATTACTAGACAATATTTATTTGCTGAAACCTTGTTCTAATATTGAAAACACAATGAAATTTTCAACTATATTCTACATTTAAAAAAGCCTGCAACATCAGACATTCAGAAATCTCTTGTGATTGACATCACGCTAAAAAACCCTTCATTTATTTGTCTTTTGAAATTATATTCATGTAAATAAAGCCTGGAACTGGGGAAAATGCAAACACCCCCTACTCCCAAGACACCGAATTGTATTTGCAAGAGTACTCCCAACTTATACAACAATGAAATGCATCTGCTCTTTATTCTGTTGGTTGTTTTTTATGTGCCCATTACAAAAACAATCTTTGCATGCTTTTTAAATTGCAAGCTTGCCCTCAAAAAAAAAAAAAAAAATCTGCATTAAACTAACCTTAGGGAGAAGTTAAAGATGAATTTAACAGCTGCTACTCAATGCAGTATTTTAAATCTGGTATACTGTTATCTGCAACTTGCAGCATTATGTATTGTGAATACATTTCACTTTTTGGAATGAGAAAATAAAACCAATGAAAGACCACAGGAAAACAAAGCATGTGATAAACTTCTTGCAGAGTCAGGTAAGGCATTTGCTAGGACTCCTGGCAGCCATGATACAACCCACTCTTGCACAGGGCTGAGACACTGGAACAGGCTGCCCAGAGAAGCTGTGGCTGCCCCATCCCTGGAAGCATTCAAGGCCAGGTTGGACGGGGCACCGAGCAACCTGGTCAAGTGGAAGGTGTCCCTGCCTGAGGCAGAGGGGCTGGAACTAGATGATCTTTAAGATCCCTTCCAACCCAAACCATTCTATGATTCTAAGTATCAAAACATTATATATTTTACGAGTAATATCATAATTCTTAGTAAGTTCTGCTTGTCATTAAAAAAAGAGAAAAATCAAAATCCATGAAGTCATTAAAAAGAACGGAGGTGGAAAAAAACAAAACAAACCCCATATTGCTCTCATGGAAACCACTCTTCTGATGCCTGTCCAGCAGAATCATCAGCAGCTTCAGTGAAGGCAGGCTCAGATCCTGAAAACTAACTCTGATGTTGCTGACTACAGCTGGAATTTGCTCTCCAAAAACTACTGGCTTTTCAATGGTTCACAGTAAGAGATATCGACCAAAACAAGGGAAAAAAAAAAAAAAAGGGCAATTTGGTCTTGTAATACCAAGATAGTAGTAATATTTGATTAGCAAGTATCTCTGTTTTGTGAACGCAGTGAGTAAACATGCTGTACTAATAGCACTTACTTTACATCGCAGACCATTTTCCCCTCAATGTCAGCAATATTCTCACAAGTCAGATGTTTCATTTTTACTTAGACTGTTAACTCTGCTCTGCCACAACTGAATGTGGTGAAAGCCAAGTAAAACCTCTATCTCCTTCTCCACAGACTGAATATTTAAAAACCAGTGATTTCCTTACCTCCTTTTCCAAATACACTTTTTTATCATCCAATGTATTATAAAGAGTAAAGAACTGCTTCGTTTCTTTGTGTGTTGCTGAGACTGCAAACAAACAAACAAAAAAAGGTAGAATAATAAAAGAGCATGAGGTGAAATGGAATCTGTAAAAATACTTTGTAAGCTTTACATAACATACTTTCCACTGTCAATAATGGCGCACTTAATACATCCTGGAAGGATATTCCCTCTGCATTTAAATCTCCAGCAGGGTTTGCAGCTATCATATTTTATGAGAACACCACAGATCAGTGTTTAAATTAAGCCTCAACTGCTGACAGAATATATGTTGGCATTACCAGCTGTGCTTTCTTGACACTGTCTGTTCACCCTTCTTTTATAAGCTTTACCCTTATACCATACAGCCCGCTGTGTTGCCAACAGTTGCCCTCGCATAGCTTGTCCACCGTGGTGGAGAGGCACAGGCTCAGCAGGGACAGATAGGAAACAGACAATCTGATAGCACTGTGTGGAAAAGAAGTGCATTATATTATAAATTTCAAGTTAATCATGTGCAGGATGCTCAAGAAAGCTCTTAACTGTTCTAAAGCCTTTTTTTCTCTTCTTACAATTTAGAACTAAAAAATGCTTTCTTTTCAAATACTTTCTGATTTAGGTGATTATAGCAGATGTTGGTCAAAGCTCAGTGGGGGAAGTAAAGCTCAGACATCCACTCCCTTTGGGCCTACAAGATGATGACTGATACTCATATATGCAAAGTGGTCATCTATTTTTTGGTTCCTCAATGCCTAAGGAAACCTAAAATATTTGTGATTCCCAAGGGAAGACCTCAACAGAGAAGGAGAGTTGGCAAAAATTGTTATGGCTAATACATTAAGCACTGTGAAGAATCCTAAACCTGGAAAAAATGTATGGGATAAAAAAGATAAACGTGAGTGAAATCATGCTTATTACATTCAATTCTGAAGGCTAACAAGTTCCCATCTTTAGATAAAACCTTTACTGAACTGATACACTAGACTAAGCTTTTGAATGGAACCATCCCACATCACATCACTGAATATACAAATTTTGTAAGAAATACCAACTTTTGATTTGAACAATTCTGCTCTCCAGCTGAACCACAACAGCAACCCACAGCTCAAAGCTGAATGTTTTAATGCCTGCTACTTCTGCAGTAATGAGATCTTGGAGACCAAAGAGCTTTCTCATTGCTACACTATGATTGTGACACGTTCCACACGCACTGTAGCTTCCAGAAATATACTGAGTACTGGGAGCCTGAAAGCACCAAAAAATTCAGGAAAGCCTGGGATAGGCTGACAAATTAGTAAGGGCTGTTCAGCACATTCCACAAAGATTTTTCAAATGCTGAAGTAAAGCTGCTTCTTGAAGAACTGCATGAATACAAGCATCTCCAACAGGCTTACTTCTGGGGTGCTCTATTAGTTTGGTTTTTGCAGGACTGGAAGATGTATTTCTTTAACCATTTCCCTCTTGCAGCTCTTCACTTTCTGGCAGCAGCTCTGGTAGTCACGTCTTTTATGAGGGGACTCCACATACAAACTCAGAAGAAAACTTCAAGACTTCCACTGGGTTAGAAAGTTGCACCATTTTATACAGCCTTCCAGGCACACACCAGAGCCCACATAAGTTAAGACAGGCAAAGCAAGAAGAAGAAAAAGAAGCCAGCTGTCTCACTGATTCTCTTGAAACCACAGCTTAATGTTCTCAAGGAAAGAGGTTAAGTTAGGCAAAAATAAAGTAGGAAATTCTAGTACAGAATCAGAATCAGTGGGACTGGAAGGAATCGCTGAAGACTGTCTTGTCCCAAAACCTCTTAGATCAAAGTTAAAAAATACCAGGTTTTGGCAGCTCCAAATACCACCTGAATCTGGCTGAAAGAAAAGCCTCCATAAAATACCACAATTCATAGGCAGACTTGGCAGAGGTTTTCATGTCATTTTTCCAAAACCTTAGCTTGTATAATGTAAGTTCTTGATGAAATAAACTGCACAGTACGTAAGAAGCAAAGTGGGGGGAAGGAAGTACTGGATTTGTATTCACTAAAGAAGTGCATCTATTCCATGCATTGAGTCAGACAACACATGGAAGATACCACATGATTATGTCACCAGAGATGCTTCATCAGGGCAAAGGGTTTGCATCAAAGACAAAAATTTCAGAACTGCTCAACCTTCAAGAGCTTGGTTCACACATGTATTTAATAAGTGCAAAATATCTTTAGAACACTAGCTAGTTCTTGTGTATGCTAATACACAAGCTACATCAAATATACACCAGTAAATATACCGGTCTGTTATCAATTTCATGGAATGACTTCAAAATTTTATTCAGTTTGTATGTTCCATACCACCTACACACAGCAAGTGCACAGCACACACACATCTATCCAAAAAGTCAACTGAGCACATTTACCTGTTTTATAACATCTTATCATAAAAAGAGTTAAAAGAAAATTTGTAGTCTAATCCTACCAAGATACTGCAGGTTATTTATTTTGACACAGTTTGGTTCAGAACCAGGTATCTCATGTCAGTGAAAACAATGCAAGCAATCTCATGTTAACAGCAATTAATTAAACACACCTCAAATTTACTGCAATCTCATTTGTGCACAGTGAATTAAGAACTTTCTAAAAACACATTATCCAAGATGACTGAACCTGTTGCAGACAAAATTTACTCCAGAGATCCTGTGCATCAAGTTTTACGCTCAACAAAATTCTTCTTTTCTTGCCAGTTTACAAAACCTCGAAAATAGGGTGTAGAACATGAACACCAAAAGGTCCTTAAGAGATCACAAAGTTAGCAAGTGTTGTTGTTATATGCTATATGCTTAAAAATGCAACTGCCCTCCTTTCAGGGCTTTAGCCTTCAGCAGGATGTTCCTGCTTGATATACATACCCTGACTGTAAAGTTCAATAAATCTCTTCTGATACTGTGTTAGCTCAGCTCGGCTGGGTACTTCATCAATCTTGCGCTGCAAAATGGCTATTTCTCTGTTTCTTCTTGCCTGAATAGAAAGTTAGGAAGGGAGAAAACACATCCTCTTCTTGTTCTCTTCTTACAATGGATGAAGCCCCCCAGCAATATTTTGTTACTAAATAATTAATTAAAAAAAGCTTTGGCTGAGGCTCAATTTCTTTCATAATTGATTTGTGAAAGAAAAATTTAAAAACCAGAAAAACCCCAACAAAAAGTAGAAGTTACAAGGTAAGAAAACGTCAGTAATTTTGTACAAATAAACTTATGAAGAGTTACTCACCAGTAACAGACGGATCTTTTGAAGCTTATCTTTCTCAGTTTTGTACTGCTGTTCTATAATCTTATTCAGCTCCTGGAATTTAAGAACCCAAACCAATTGTGAATTACGGTAGCATGAGAGCTGCAGTGCAAAAACACACAGACTAGGTTTACTTTCCGTATCTGTCTAATTCCCATTTAATAGCTCCCATAATAATGCCACCATTTGCTCTTATATTTTTTTTAAACAATAATGCATAATCTGCATGAAAACCTGACATCTTTTACTGTAAACAAATGCATTTTGCCGGCTTTTAAGCCTTTCATATTTTAGTTGTTAAGGTTTGTCAATAATTTTTGCACTGTTTTACAACAGTCACACTTTAAGATATATATTGGAAGATTGCCCATGCTCCTTGTCTGAATGTTTATACTCTTGATTCAGTAGGGGAGTTAATGACAAACATGGTCCAGGACATAAGCCCTCTGACATGTATTATAGATTTCTTGGATTGTGGACTTAAATTTTTAAGAAAGAAAAAGATTATCTTTAAGATTTAGGTTTACATTATAATTTTTTATTTTGTGTTCAGAAGAACAGCATGAAAATCTGTTTTCTACCTGTAACCTACCTCATCTCAGAGGCACTAATATATCAAATGCTTACATGCTGAAAATACAAGTCATTCTAGCTTTTCTGCGCATTATTAGCTGGCATCAGGCTGGATGCACTTGTGTTAAAGCCTAACTTCTGACAGTTACTCATGGCACACAAGGTACTGAGCCACTGAAAACTTGTGCTTTCATCTTTCAAACAAATCCACATTAAAAAAAAGAAAAAAAAAATTCGACCAAAATAAACATGCATTCTGAGGAAGACCTGCTTTTGTCAAGAGATATGCACTGCTCTTCACACAATATCCAGAAATTTTCTTATCTGGTACTATAAAGAAGTTGAAGACATAAAAGCACATCTAAGTTAGCCCATGGATTCTGCAAGAACAACAAAGAATACTACAGCAAGTTTTGGTCTAATGTATTCCTATGATTATTAGCCTGAACTGTGGCTTTACCAGTGGGGAGGGGGAACAGAATTTTTCAGAGAATGCAACAGATACTTTAATGCTTACAAGAATGCCCTGGAAGTAAGCAGGGCCTGAAACAACATTTTAAAGCACAAACTGAAAATAAAAAACATTTGTTATTACCTGTTCCTCCCCATATTCCACTGCCTCAGCTTTCAAATTCTCAATACTTTGTTGAAGTCTCTCCATTTCTTCCTTTAAAACAAGAAAAAAAAAAAAAGTTGCTTTTAATGAGACCCATCCTCTTAACAGGGGAGAGCAGGAAGCTTGACAACATATACCTCTAATGAGCTGACCCATACTTTGTATTTGAATGTAAGATTAAACAGCATTCCCTGCTTAAGTGTAAGGCATCCATTATTACTCATATATAAAACTGTTTGCTTTTATCAAACACAGGAACAGATTTATTTCTTAGCTGGATCTAGTATCTTTGCAAGTAAGACAACTAACGAGTGACATGGAAAAAGGAAATGAGGAAGCAAAGAAATATTATAGTATGACATGGGACTGCAACATTTGCATTCATTTCTAAAAAATGAATGAACCTAAAGTTACTTGCAGGTTTCCATTACAAACTTGCAGGTTTCCATTACAATATTGCAGTTTCCATTATAATCTTTTAGTACTTTTCAAAGCAGTATGTATGGGAAAATAAGGTTTCTATGGTCAGTCTATGCCTCTGGGCACTATTTCTTTTACTTCTTTGCATTCTATTGAATCCCACCCACTACTGTTCAAATAGAAGAAAATGAAAACAATTCTCTCTGATCATGTTTCCAGGCAGTCCATAAACACAGCAGTAAACACAGCAGTAAAACATTGTAATTAAGTGGTAAAACTGAAATGTGCTCTGAAAACTACAATAGCTTCATCTCAGTCTGGTCTCTTTTGGTGGGTTGCTGCAAAGCTTTCACGAAGTCCTCCTCTTTGGCAGCCTACCTCTCCTCAGGTCACTGTTGGCTGCATTATTCCAAGAAAAGACAAAATATTTCAGGTGTGAATAGCACAGGTGGGTATTTAGCACAGCCCAACCTCAAACTTCGATTTTAATGCTCCCTGCCAATCCACCCCAAGTTGCTCTCAGCAGGATGGTAATGGGAACAAGAAAAACCACAGCTGTGATCAGTATATGGCTGATATATTCTATGTCTATGAAGTGTCCTATATTAAAAAAAACAGGACCAGCAGAACATTGAAGGCCACACTAATTCAGATGCCTTAGCACCCTTCCTTATACCTCCCTGCCTCAGGGCAGGGGATAAGTCCTCGTTAATCTGGTTCCATCCTTCTTGGACATCAGCCTTGTTGCAGCTACATTATACTGCAGAACTGAGTAACTTTTCATAGATTTGCTGCAAATCAAGCTGGTGGCAGAACTCAATATAAACCTAGAACTACCAGTAAATGGGGGAAGAGGACAGGGAGAGATGACAGACAGCGACACAAGACAACAAATCAGGAAGAAGTATAATGCTTATTTACAAAGTTTTAAATGAATTCTTACTTAAGAAACTAAAACTTACTCTACAATGTGCTTTGAACTCTTGCTCCTGGCTTTTTAGGTTTTCATTCATGGCCACCAGTGCTCGCAGACTCTGTAATATGCTAAATTTGAAGATCCAGTAAACCACATTAGATTTTCAGTTTCTAATTTAAATAAATGGCAAACTAAAAGACATTAGAACAAGCTTAGTTCTAAATAAATTTCTAATAAAACCTGTGTAAATTAAAAACCCAAATATCACCACTGATAAATCAAGGTCAAAATAAAAATGTAGTATTACACTGAGTATTTTGATGGTTTTCTGGCCTCATTACTGTGAAAGTTTTGAGGGAGACTCCTGTGTATGTGGGATGAAGCCTTCAAATATGAAGACAAGAAGTAGATGAGGCCTTCCTGTTTTATCAACTGTGTCTAGGGTTCTTCTGCTTTAAAAACCTACAATTATTTTCAACTACAGATCAACACTTTTCATTCCAACTGAATACTATGGTAACGTTTTACTGTTTTTGGAAAACAAGCTGCAAACTATTTAATTTCTAAACTGTAGTCATTTGTTTAAGTTGACAAAGCAAGAAATATTGAATGATTAAATTTCAAACCATCAATATTCACAATTTTAAAGGTCACAAAGGAAGTAACTTACCTAGAATCTGCTTGAGATTCTATTGTTTCTAAGGCTGCCAATTCCTTGTCCAGCTTTTCACTGTAACTCTTAACCTAAGGGTTGCAATTAACAATAAACTGAAATACGCTTCTAGACATGAAATGATTCATGGTACTTAGCTTTGTCAAATGTCTTCTCCATTTAATACATTCCTCTACACACAAAGCTTCTCAAAAATGATTCAGCTAGAATCAGTACACAGAAAAACAATGAAAGATTACCTCTGTTAATGTCTTTTTTGCTTCAGTGCATTTTGCCTGCAGATCAGTACATTTAGCTTGCAGCTATTATGAAACAGAAAAAAAAAAATCATGCTAATTACACCTGTAATGGAGAACAGCAGTATTTCACCTGTTAATAACAGGCTAACCATCAAACACACTGTCTTTTCTTGTCATCTACCCTGAGAGCATTTGATTGCAAGAACTCTGAATATTTAATTAATAACAGCAATCATTTTCAATCTGACCTTCTAGATGTCTGAATGCCAACGGAATGGTAACTTACTGGATAAAATCTCTGCTAAATCTCAATATATTTAGCCCGGTTACACTGATCTAGTTTCATACCAGGTTAAGAAGGTAGCCCCATTCTTTACTTCTCCAGATAAGTTAGGGTGATTTGAGACTTGCATAAAAGTGCTGTGGCACCATACCACAGGCATGTCCATATCAATTAGAAAAGCTCATTTATGTTTTTCTTTTGTCCAACTATGGAAAGTCTAGTAAGAAGGCAGTTAGTAAAAAAGAGAAACAAATAAAAGGACAAGGCAATTTGTCTTTCCAATTTCTTGTGCATAAGCTTTATTTCTATATCTTAATTTAAACTAGGTATTGAATGTTAGTCACAGACTTCAGAAAATGGTTCACAGCATACGCTTTACTAAAAGGAGATTTGAGTTTTGAAGGGATAATATCCTTTAAAAAAAAGGTATTATTGCACTGTTACAGAATACTTTATTCTCATTTTAAAAAGAAACAAAAAAGTAGTCAGGTCTACAAGTGGCTGAGCAGGAAGATTTAAAACCTAGTGCTCCCATAGTTATAGCATAGCATGGAAGGCTTTCAAAGCTACCATTCCTTTGTGCTGTTATCTGAAAGACTGAACGTATCACTGTCTCATAAAATGTGCCACACAGACACCTATCTTTGAGAGACCCATACCACCACCATGTAATATGAAAACACAGTTAAGATGTAAGGGGTTAAGACACTACTGACAAGAGTAGAGCTAAACAAAAGAAAAAACAGATGAAAGTTGCTGAAGCAGTGATGTACTTCACAGAAGTCATCAGCAACAATTTTTCCTCAAGTACTACTTGTTTTTTGGCAATCTCTGCCAATTACTGACTCTGATGCAGTATGTTTTCATCAGATTCTGCAAGCTAAAAATGGCATCACACTGATTACCGCAGTACGTGTAACTAAAAGTGGCATTTCATTAACGGCATAGCTTTCCCACTTGTACTTTCCTGGGGTTAAATGGCAACAGCCCAAGTAGGTCGAAATACAGGAATGGTGGCTCTTGCTCTTCAAACTCTTTCACCCCTCTAAGACAAATGTGAAGATGTGAACCATGTAGTGACTGCGCAAAAACACCCCCAAACAAGAAAAAAAAAAAAAAAATACACCTTAGTGAGACAAGCTGGCTCATATAAAGGGCAGGAAGTGATACAAATAATCTGTGGCATATTTTAGTAAAACTTGCTAAATTGTTCCTTGAAACTGTGAAAACAGCCCATTCAACACTACAGCTAACAAGTCAAATGGAGATATTCTGTTTTTCTCCAAGAAAGGTATGGAAAACAAAAGAAATGCTAGCCCTCTTCTCAGACACAGGGCTACACAATTCTCTAATGTAAACACAGCCACACTGTCTTCATAATAAATATGCAAGCAAGACATTCAGAAATGCTTTGTTTGACACCATGACAAACTGATAGTACAGAAGACAGCTTGCAAATCTTTTCTAGATGGCAAAAGCTTTGTGATCAACTACATTTATCAATGTTCTCTTTTTTATTACACACACAACACTTACCTCTTCCAGGAGTTTGTTTTTTTGCAAAATCTGCTTATTCAGAGACGCCACCTTCCTTCTGTGTTGTTGGGCAGCTCCAAGCCTTTCTGGTCGCTCCTCAGCGGAAAGCTCGGATTGCTAAAACAAACAATAGCAACAGCCTGACGGACCTCACACCATTACTCTTTGCTTCTTCAGTAGCTCAGGAAATGCCAAAGTGGGACATACCTGTGATATTCCTAATCAAGATCTGTGTCCCACTATACAACAGAAAGAATGACTTACCACTTTTTCTCACATCAAGATAAGGAAGTGGCTGAACAACTGAATTACATCCCAAAGGTGACAGGTAAAGCAAGCTAAAAGTAAAGTCAGGCGCCCTGAGTGAGGTGGGAAATACTACAGTAAACTAGAAGAAATACATTTTTCACATGAGCGTTAGTTAAACCTGGTACAGTCAGTTCTTAGATGGAAAAAATTACAAATATGTCAAAAAAACCTCCTTAAACAGTGATATTTACTGAACTTGTATCAGATGGAGTATATAGCTCCATACCCCAATTAGTAGATCTAGAACTTCAAAAATTGTGCATTTAGATATTGAAATACTGGCTTGGATGTACCTTTATGCTGTATGAAAATGACATACTCAGCATGGTAGATACATTTATCACTCTAAGTGGTTTCTTTTTTTTTTTGGTGTGCATGTGTGTACTGTTGACGCCAGTCTTTGAAAACTACTGAATCCAGCATGCATTGCCAAGAAAGTGTCTCATAAAACATAATGAGGACAACCATCTGGACCCTGTTCGCTCTGAATTGTGAAAGGAAAGCTGCAGAAACCTTCTTTACTAGGAGTAGCATTCATAATAGAAATTGTGTATTTGTGGTAGACAAAAGAATAATTAAAAATCAGTGATAGCTAAATGTCTATATGATTATTTGCCTAAACATTGTTTGCATCTTTTGGAAGTCCTCACTTAAATACATCCATCTGTTTTGGTAATTTGCTTCATGCACCCAGACTTTTTTTTTCCCAGTTAATCCATTTTCCAGTATTTTGCTAGAAAAATGGTTAATTTGCAAGTACTTCAGGTGCTAATTTGCAGAGCCTGTCAAAGACTTCAATACCAAGTGCTTTTTGAATATTTACCAAATGTTGACAAGCACTACAATGTATAATCAGCAAAAATGGTACAAGAAGAATTAAATACTACTCACTCATGTTTGCTGCTGGTAGCCACTCAAGGCAGATAGGTAAGTAGATGCTTCCTTAACAGCTTAATTTTATTTAAATGACAGTAAGAGGCAAAACCTGTCTTCCTCTTCTCCATTTTCTATGTTACTCATATGGAGGAACAGCTTAATGACTTGTTATACTTTTACATCTACAGAAAGAAAAGCCCAATTCTGACATCTTAACCCAGCAATTCATAAACTTCCTTTGCATATGTTAGGAAAGGAAAAACGCCTCTCAGCAGCACCTGTTAACACTAAACTATTCAACAAATAAACACTCAGATGTACTTACTCCTCTCATTATCTAGCCAAATCATGTTCCTTCATCATGTCATGCAATCTAAGACCCCATCCTGCTCACCATACATTTTGTCTACCTGATATGCATACCATGCAAATCAAGAAAACTGGAAATGCAAGAGAAACATCAGCTAAATCAGCCCAAGATTGATCTTGCAAAAAATAGTTAAAAAACCATACAGTACAGGTTTGGTATAAAGAAAAGCTCATGTCTTAAGAAGTGGACTGTTACAGCCCACTTGAAAATGGGAAATAACCATCACTGCAATACAGAGGTTTCTGCAAAAAAAAAATCTTAATGGTCTGCAAATGAAAAAGCTAGGGTTAAGCCTCATGCAGTCAAAGTGGGCTAAGGATCTGCGCTGCAACGACACCGCAGCTTTAAAGTTACTGAGGAGTTGCGTTCCAATTTGCGGCGAAAAATGCAGCTTTCAGCAGAGAAGGAAGAAAACACAAATTACAGAAGCTACTCTGCTTTTGACAATACTGTTGTTACTTGGTCTCTTACTAGACTGAAACAACAGTTGTCTTTTGAACATAATGTAGGAAAGCTGTAGCTGAGCACTAGTGTATGACTGTTTAAGATTATTAATTTGATACTCTATCTCAAAATGAGAACTTAAATTACATGTGACAAAAAGGGATACATGGATACATCCTTCAACTTTGTTAGCATACACTATCCCTACCACCAACAGAGGTAGACTCGCTTATGCATTCTTCTGCATTTCCTGCAACTGCTCAGTTGCCCTAAAAAGATATAGCCCATTCAAATAAACAGAACAAATTCTGCCATGGGAAATGGGGATATTATTGTTTAAGTTAAAACAACGTATTAATTATGCATGAAGATCATTTATCTATGTCAGCTCAAAAACTGCTAGCTAAAATAAAAGGCTAATTCTAGACTTAACAATCCTGCCTCCCACTGTTTACATGTAAAAGTTTTAAATGGGAAGGAGGAAGAAAATATATGCAATTAATGTTATTCTTTGTAATGAGATTCTCTCACACACATTAGTGCTATAAACTTTCCTACAATTAAAGAAAGAGAAATCAATCATTACAGAACTTCACATTCTTAAAAACAAAATACAACTGAAAACCAATGAGTCTCTGTACAAAAACACAAACTTTGTAGCCATAAATAATTTTGTTTACCTCTTCATGTTCAAGAACCTCCTACTAGCAAACAGATTTCAGAGGTTAGATCTGTCTCTAACTCCATCATAACCGCCTATTGTGGTTTAAGCCCAGCTGTAACTGAGAACCATGCAGCCACTCTCCCACTCTTCCTCCTTTCTCTCCCCCCTCACCCTGCTCCCAGAGGGTGAGGAGGAGAATCAAAAGAATGTAACTCCCACGCATTGAGATAAGAACAGTCCAGTAACTAAGGTATAACACAAACCACTGCTGCTACCACCAATAATAATAATGATAAGGAAAATAACAAGGGAAGAGAATACAACTACTCACCACCTGCCAACTGATACCCAGCCCAATCCAAGCAGCAATCTATCCCTTCCAGATAACTGTCCCCAGTTTATGTACTGGGCATGATGTGCTGTGGTATGGAACACCTCTCTGGCTAGTCTGGGTCAGGTGTCCTGTCTCTGCTTTCTCCCGGCTTCCCCTCTTCCCTGGCAGAGCATGAAGCTCAGAAAGTCCTTGGTCAGACTAAACATTACTGAGCAGCAACTAAAAACATCAGTGTTATCAGTGCTGTTCCCAGGCTGAAAGTCAAAACCACAGCACTGCACCAGCTACTAAGAAGGAGAAAAATGACTGCTACTGCTGAACCCAGGACACTGCCTCAATTGGAACTCCATTGTCTGAAGCCCACTGGGAAAAAAAGTCTCCAGCCTTGGAACAGCCCATATCTGTTTTCAGTGAAGTTCCATGTAAATCTTTCCAGTCATTTCAATGTAATTTGCTGACACCTCTCCTTGCCCCTTTCTAGAGGCTCAGGAACCCTCTGCATCTCACTTTATCATTGAGGGTTTCTTCAAACTAAAAAAAAAATAAAAAAATCCCAATTCAGTGTTTTCCTTGAAAGAGAACCCCTAAACATATTATACAATTGAAATGCTTATTGTATGCTACTTCAACTGGCTGTGCAGGGTGCACAGTATTCTCCATTGCAGGATTCTAGAAGCCCAAAAATATTCTGAATCAACTTTGTAAGAGAGATGCAACTCAGAGACTATATTTAAAACCGTTAAAGAGGATCCTCCTTCAGGCATTTTTGAAGGGGGTAATTTTGAGACAGCACTTCTTCAGTTTTAGCATTCCCTCATTTTACTTATCTTCCTATTCTACTCCTAGCAAAACCACCTGTTATATATGTCTATACTTGTAAATTTTCTAAAACAGTAAAATCAAAACTACTTTGAATAACTGGCCTTAGAAAGCTGGTGATGAACAGAGAGATGAAAGCCATGTCAACTTTCTGCCAGTATTTTCAGCAAGTGAGGTAAGACCAAAATCTCCCTCCCAGTTTACCCAGCAAGTTAACATAGCAGCAGAAAGAAAAGACAGATGCAGAAAACCGTACGCACTGGTCCTCTGCAAAGGTGGCCACCTTGTAAGGAAGGTCTTGGCACATGGCAACATCACATCTAGAATTTTCTTTGAAAGCTATCTTCACTGGGGAATTACGAAGACTCTGGTAGACAAATAAGCACTGCTGTGTTCTTCACACTATATATAGTTACAAGGGCTTAAAACTATTGGAACTCTATATATAGAAACACTGCCAACACTTTAATAAACTGATAAACATCCTTAACTCTTTTTTCCAGGTATATGCATGCACACAATTTTTTTGTTGCCCACATCTAATAGATCTGAAAAGCAATATATTTTTGGTTTGACATGAATCAGTTCTTATTTTCCAGAGTATTAATCATTCCTCTACTATAATAGTCAAGGTCCTGCTGCCTTCTCTCAGAACAGAAGAAATGTAACATTGAAATATGACCCTTGGGCTTCTGTTCTTCCAATCCCTTCTAATAAAGAAAGACGAAGAATTTGCAATAGACTAAGCTGAATTATAAGGTTTATCTCCCAAATGGGAAAGCTCCATATCTTATGTGACAACAAAAACAAAAGAAATATGAGAAGACTACTGGACAAATAAGAGCAACCTATAACTCATATCTGGCAGTGATGTATTGTATGTATTAATTGTTTGAAGAGCAAGATTTTCTTTTCACATTACTGTAAAAACAATTACAGTTGAACACAATAAATGGAGCTAATAGGCACATTTAATTGCCTTGGATTCTAAAAGCAACAAAGCTTTGGTTTTAATACTAACTTCAGAACTAGAGACCCAGGGCATGAGAGTGAATTGGAGCCCAGCAGAAGCAAGATCCCAGAGTCTGAAAATCTGAGTGGAGGAGGCCCAGATTTTTCTCTGAGCAGGACTACAGAACTTACATGCTCAGCACTGAACACTTTAAAATGTGTTAAGAGTGCAGGTCTCTTATCCGAACAGGCATCAACCCAGGCCCTTCTTCACTCACTAAAACATTTTATCAGGTGCTTCAAAATTGAACACAAACCATTAACAGGTACTAACACACCAAAAGCTTGTGAATGTTTAAATGTCATTGAAATACTTTCCTGAATCCTTACTATGCTACCTACAGCATATATGAAATAGTGCTGTTCCAAGAAAATCATGGAAATTAAGTTCAAAATTTAAGGCCTAAATTAACAAACTATCAAACACAACTTGGTAAACCAAATACAATCAGGTAACACACTTACCTTTTCAGCGTATTCTGACACTATTTGCTTGATCTCATCTGACTGGAGTCCAACAATCTGGCCAACTGTGCTTGCTGTCAATTTGCCCTGCAATCGTGTCACGAAAACATTTGGAATGTAGCAATTGCTTGTGCTTTTTACATGGCAATATTTCAAAGCTCCAATTTTAACAGAAATGTACAAAACTTTCACACAGGGTAATAATCTCTAGCCATAAAAGACTGAGAAACATTCCACCCCAAGAAAACTTCACTGATGGAAATTGGAAATTCCTCATTTACAAACTTTTTGCAAACTTGAATTCAGATTTTCAAAAACCTACCTAATTCTATTCTGTACACTGATTTTTTCGTGTGCAGTAATAAAACTATTAGACAACATCTGGAGCTGAACTATGACAATACAGATGTGTGAAAAAAATGCACTTTTAAATTGGATGCATGTACAAAACCAATCTTCAAGCAAAACTGAATTCTACAGTGGATTTCAGTAGAAAGCATCTCATCAACTTTAAGACTAGACTAATTACTACCTTCACTTCTGTGACTTCAGCACAAACAGAAACAATGTTACACAACTGAATTTCTTCCCAGTCCTCTCAGCCAGGCTCCATTTTATCATTAACCACAAACAATTAAGAAAGCAAGATACATATACAGTATTTTCAGTGTTTTGGACCAATGGTTATGTTTGTAAATATTTACCAGGTGCTCTGAAAAACAACTGAAAACAGAAACAATTTTCCTTCAATCTTCCCAGTACAATGATTACTCCTGCAGTTATCTTCACAAGATAAATAAAGTAAGACAGGCTGAGAAAGTTGGGGCTGTTCAGCCTGGAGAAGAGAAGGCAGCATGGAGACCTCATAGCAGCCTTCCAGTATCTGAAGGGGGCCTATAGGAATGCTGGGGAGGGACTCTTCATTAGGG
>JANRGW010010435.1:0-40522 GCA_024733675.1 Psilopsiagon aymara
GAATGGGTTGCCCAGGGAAGTTGTGAATGCTCCACCCCTGGCAGTGTTCAAGGCCAGGTTGGACATAGCCTTGGGTGACATGGTTTAGTGGGAGGTGTCCCTGCCTACGGCAGGAGGGCTGGAACTAGATGGTCTTGAGGTCCTTTCCAACCCTAACTATTCTGTGATTCTATGACATACAAGACAGAAGTAGCTAAAACCAGCCAAACCATGAATTTTTTTAAAGTTCTTCCCAGAACACTGCAGTGACCTTGTACTTCAAAAGCATGGACTTAAGTGGAAATACTAATGTTTGTTGTAACAGAGAAAATTGGGAACAGATCAGACTCATGTGTCATACCTTCCCTTTTACATCTGTTCGATGACACTAAGTAAATTTATGTGTTCCATTCCACACATTGTTATGTGATAATTTTCAACATTTTTAATTCAATCTTTTTACCAAACAGGCAGAACTAAAGCACATATCTTTCGCACTCCCTATTAAAAATTCTTTTGTGTCTTCTGAAAAGTGAATCATAAACATTTCTCAACTGAGACATTATGCACTGTACTACCACCATCCAAAAATCTGCTGCCAATATTATAGTACTATTGTACCACAGCCTGTTTTGGTTTAATGTATTTTTAATTTCTTTTTAAAACAGCAATCAGACATTAAAAAAATTGCAAACATTTTCACTTTTAGCGTTTTCAGGAAAAACATTAGCCACACTTGTGGAAACTAAAATTACGTTTATGTTCTTTATTAGGCTATAATTATGACTATTATGTTCAGCACAACAGATACAAGGCACAGTAATTAGAAGTTAAGCTTGACTTAGAATGCAATATCAGAAATTCACCAATGGACAAAGGAACAATAAATCACCTCTAGAGCAAACACTTAAAGACCACTCTAGTATGCTGGAAAACATGACATGCATTTTCACAGATAAAATACAAATGAAAGCAGAAAAAATTGAAATTGCGCAATAACAACAGTGAAAATGACTGAACAGTAGAACAATTTCTGATTTCTATGGTACTTTGCAAAAAAAAAAAAAAAAAATAATAGAAAAAACACAATGGCATGACCTGAATCCAGATTAAAAGATAGACGTAAGTGTGACATGAATCATGATTAAGCATTGACTTCAGTGCATTGCACCACTGGCTTAAACTGGAAGAATATTCTTACTTTAAAACCTAATTTTAAATTCCAATGGTTTTTCTAAAGTAAGAAACAGTTTCCTGTAATCTAAAGTTATTAGAGGCTTACTAAAAAATTCTGAGACAGTTGCCTTGTATTTCAGACTGTGAAGTCTGACATACAAACACCTTTTCATTCAAGGATCAACTCAGTTATATCATTCTTTGGGAAGTAAAACCTGGGGGGTTTCTGATCTTGGAGAAAGGTATTAAAAAAAAATACAGTGTTTGCACATCTAGCAAAGAATTAGGGCTCTTCTTGAAGGAAAGTCTTTCCATTCCTGATCTGAAGAAAAGTCACTGGAAAGAAGACTGGAATTTTAGTCACATAACACAAAGGAAAAACAACACACAGTGGAAATGCCATGCGGAGCAACAGAGCGCATGGTATGTGATTGACAGAAATTCTGTGTAATTCTCTATCATACACTGACTGCAGTTTGAACAGCTACCATTAAGTGTGAACTCTTTCAGGTGATGTTCTACATTTTTTTGCATGTAACCGAGTAGCAAGTAGAAAGCAACATAAGGTAATTATACCTGTTGCAATCCTTCTGTACCATATGCTGCCCTCATTTCTTCTAGCTCTTTGTTTAGCTCTTCAATCTCTTGCTGTTTCCCAGCCAATTCATTCTCCATCACCTCTAGCTGCGTATGAGAGCGCTGCATTCCATGCTCAGAACAAATCTCTCCAACTCCAAATTCTTCTTCCTAAATCAATCCAAGCTCCTTAACATGCCATTTTTCACACTTTATCACAGTAAGTAAACTCAAACATCAAATTCAGTATAAAATCCCACCTTAGAACATTAACATACAATACAGCATCACAGATCTTATTGCCATGGTAACCTCCTTTGTTAGTATGATTCACACCTTGAAAGCACTGACATAAAGCATTTCTGCAAGTCCTTTCATAATCTTAGCCTTATCAGAAGTAGTAAATTGTTTTGCATTTCAAGTTTAATAATACACACTATTAACATTTAGCAAACTGCAGATGCATAGCACAGCATGCAAAACAACCTATTAGTCAGCAACACAGTTTTTGTTTAAAACAAAGGTTTTTAGCATTCATCATTAGTATTACGATTCAATTTGCAGTACTGTACCCTGATTAAGTCTGCGGGTATAGCTGTTCTTGTCACAAAACTGCAACCATTTACCTGTGTAAAGACAATTTCTAAAAACATTATTATCCGAAATAAAGCTTGATTTCTATTTTCCATTCATTTGAATCTCATATGGTGATTTTTGCAGATCCACTGCAATTTTATGGTACAAAAATTTAGTCAATTTGAAACACAGAATAGCTTTTTATACTGTAAATTGCATCAAAGTAAGCATAGGTAACAGGTAAAACGCCCCAAACTGCAAAAATAAACACTACTATCTAAGAGCAAAAACCGTATTACCAATTTAAATATCTAGATTAAACAAAGGAATTCAGATTCAAAGGTCAATGCAAAGCTTTATACTTAAAATTATTAAAATGCAGTATTACTGCATCTTAAATTGGTTACTCTTTCCATATATTACTAAGCATATTTATGCTTCTCAAAGATATTTATACACCCCAAGATTTGCTCTGAAAGTCACCAATCTCTCAACAGCGGATGAAAGGCAGTATCACAGACTCTAACATTCAATGTGAAAGAATTTCTTAAAAATTGAAAAAGAACAGAAATTATATATTCAATGTAAGACATTTGAAAAAAATCCTCTTTCACTCACCTAGCATTGCAACCCCATTCAGTTCCTATAAGAATTTTGGTTCTATAGATTGTGCAAACAAATATGTACGAATCTCCAAAAGCACAAGCCAAAGTAGCATTTACAGGTTAAAAACCCAAACAAATCCAAATCAAATGAAAATAATATGCTGTGTAGTTGTGAGCAACCACAGGACAGGCAGGCAAGCTTTTGAAACAGCAGACCAATGTTTTGAAATGAAAAAGCAAGAATAGCTGTATTTCCCCTCAGAGCTCTTTATTATATCAGAGCATGAAAGAAAAATAATGGCACTAGAGACGGAAAGGCATCACAGCATTTCAGACCCAAACACTATGTCTGCATCAAAATAAGAAGCTATACTGCTCAGACATCTGCCACAGCCCAGATCAGGGCTCATTTACAAAGGACTACCATGCCTGACCAAATCAATAAGTACACTGTCGTAAATGCGATCAATATAGTCATTGAGTTTGTATTAAGAGACTGAATAAACTTGCATTAGACAAGAATCTGCAGAGCTGACACAATGCCCTTTCAATTCCTGACTTCCTCAGTAAAAAGTAAAACACCACAGAGAGACTAATACCTTATTTTAGGGAGAATTTAAAAAAATTGCAGCAAAAAGCAGGCCGCTGATAGAGGCACTGCACATCAGTTGTGTATTGCCAGATGTTTGCTCCACATTCAGACATACAAGTTTCTGCACAGTACCTGGCACCAATGTCTTTATCCAGATCTTGGTGCATGTCCCAGACTAATAACACAATTAGATTAAAAGAAACTCTATTATGAAATAGTTCTTTTCCTTTTAACTCCCATTTCATTTAGGCTTAATTGGTTAAGATGTAGTGTATAATTCTTGTAATCTACTCCAGTGGACATGCTCCTCTTCCTGTGAATGATTTCTGTACGCATCAACCAGACTCTTATATGCTCTATAACAAAAGCTACTAGGAAAGACATAAAAGCCTTATCTCCCTATATGTTCCAGACTTCCCAGCAGCTGAAATTTCCACAAAAGACCTTTTACTTATAAAAGGGATTCTGCATTCAAGACAACTGTCTGGAACTTTATAAATCCCACCTTATTTCACAGGAGCGTAGCTCTCAGACATCACAGAAAGAGAACTACAATAACACAGCAGTCCATGCTGTTTCTCATCTGATACCTTCTCCTTTCAAACGCCTTATGGTACAGTGAAAGTTGAAACATGACAAGACAACAAACTGCATTGTAATCTATGCAAAAAGCAGCCAGGCCGCTGCAGCAAGGTGCTGTGCTGAAGGGAGCCTCACGAGGAGCCTCACAAGTACTGGCATGACAAAAATTCTGCTGTGTCAGAGCAGACAGAGAGTTGGGGCTGAGTTATTAGCTTCAAAACGTCTTAGTTTAAAATTCATTGCTCACTCATCTGCAATATTGTGTTACTAGATACCTAGACAAGGCCTACTGGACATATGCGTTTCGTCTCATGGTCGCAGAGGTTAACCATATAGAGATCTTCTGCAAGTCTGTAAATACTATTGATGTAAGAATCTTCTTATAGTTTCTTCATTTAAAACTCTGCAGTTTACCTTTAATGCTGAAATGTCCTTATGCTTTAATGCCTTCTGATGTGCTTAGTTACACTCCCCAGCAAATAATCAAACATTTAAAGGAACAGTCAAACTGCACAGCATTTAAGGTAATGGAAGCAAGGAATAACATGAGCCCTGGATACAATTGTGTAAAGAAACCAAAGAGTAATAAAAAACTACACTTAACAACAAATTAGATACATAATAGCAACTGCTTTGGTGAATAAAAGACACGAAAGTTAGGGAAGTCCCTTAAAGGGCATTCTGTCTGATTTTTCTTCCTTGCTTGTATTTTCAAAGTAATTCACAGAAATATTATTTATTCATATAAAGTAAAAAAATAATTTGTGGTCTATTAGCTAAAAATAAAGGTATAATTTATATTGCATCAGTAAATACACATGCTTAAGATAAATGAAAGGAATCTTCCAGAGAAGCATAATGAAAACTAACTTCTGTCACTGAATTAAGGCAGCAATTCAAGACAATTGCCACCAGAGGTCAGGATTAAATTTATGAAATCACTGTATTCCCTTTAATGCTCCTCAGACATTGAAAAACCTGAAATTGTACCTGAGAAATATCAGTACTAATACATAATGCGTAGCTACTTATAACATTAATGCCAATACTACAGAGATTTTCTTTTATAAACAGAAAATTCATGCTCTCATAAATCTACTGTTCAATCACTGTTTTAAAGATTGCTTTGATTTGGTAGCAGAAACATACAGCAGTATCTGGAATGGACTAATAATTTTATCTTCTCTTTTGTGTCATATCATTGACATCTCATCCCTTTTATTCCTTCACAAAAATTAATACTTAGACTGCCAAAAACACTTGTCAATGTTCTTAGCATCTCAATTTTCTAGTTATGTCACAAAAGACTATATGAAAATTAGGCAACATTAACAATTAGGAAAACTTGGGAAAATGAATTTCAGCTTTGCTTGGTGGGTTTTGTTTATTTTGGTTTTGCTGGGGTATAAGGTTTTGGGGAATTTTTGTTGTTGTTGTTGTTTTTGTTTTGAGGTTTTTTTTTGGTGGTTTTTGGGTGGAGGAGAGGGAGTACAATCCAGAAATTAAAACCACTTTCAGTTTGTGATGAAAGTAATTACAATTATGTAACTAAAATTAGGAACTTCTGAAGGGTAACAGTGATGTCTTTTTAAAATATCCTTAGTATTTTTTTCTGTATATTAATAGCACACAACAGAAGATTTCTTTACATAGTGGTTAAGGTTCAGGTATAGAATTTCATTAACATTAAAAAAAATCCCCTTCTTTGTAGACTTCATATTAACTACCTTTTCAGAAGTACATTTTGCAAGCTGGTAAGAGGGTCAATAAGAGACAAACAAACAAAAGAATCAGGTGGAACAGTTTTTCAGTTATACTGTAAAACTGAGGCATATGGAAAACAGGCAATTTTACCCTATACAGTTATAAAAACCACTAAAAATTCTAACTGCTGGAAAAAGCCTAACTTCACTTAGTTCTGAGTTTAGACCATAACCTTAAATAGCCAGTCATAACTACATTTAAGTCTATGAGGACTATGCTTCTGTGAATATATTGTTTCTTAGCATTCCAAAAAGGAGGGCATGTATCTGAAAAAAAGTAAGCTCAAGATTTCATACAACTTTGCAATTGTGCTATTACAGAAAAAATTTAACGTATTCTCATCTTCTTCAACTAAAAAAGGCTTCAGAACACTTTATTTACAGGATGGTCATTAATGTAAGTATAGCTTTCAGTAATAAAAGCAACTTTACAGCTACCTTTAAATGTATTGAAAATTCAGTTCCTAAAATAAATGCATTCCTAAGCATGTTTCCTCACTGCAGATACCAACCAATTGTAATGAACTGGAATGAAGAAGAGCTCATTAAGGATAGCAACTCTCACCACTTGATTCCGTTCTTCAACAGATCGAGTATCATGTTACTATTCACACGTTTTGCATCGCCTACTTGTGTCTTAGAAAATAACTCTCACGGAGGTAAAAAGTCTTTCTGAAGGAATGAGAATAAAGAACCATCTAGAAATGCATCTGTCATTGCATTTTGGGGGAAATCTGAAATTTTTGAAAAGGCACATTCAGAAGGCAATCTGCCTGTAATTCTATTGTTTTTAGTATCTGAAAAATTGATCCCTAATATACTCTGTAGACACCTACAGAAATCTTCGAAGAATGAAGCAAGAGAAAGTTGTGTTTAGGTGTGAAAATTCATTTTAAAATGAGAACTTTGAATCTGACTCATACTAACACCAGAACACTCAAAATCGTAACATATCCACAATTCCCATGAAGCACTGTCCATCTTTTCTGCGTTTCCTTGCGCAAAGTTGTGTTTCTTGAACTTTTGCGATCAATCTCCAACACTGTTTCCTACAACCTCAGAAGTGGTCGAAATTTCTGAGTCATATTTCATTTTTTATATATATATAAAAATACTTGTAAAAATATATATATATAAATACTTGTAAAAATACATGAACACCAATGCCATTGTCAACTGTTTTCAAAGGCTCATTCTTTACATACTGCATATTCCACTTAATAGCAATCACATACCATGGTGATGCATAGTCTAAAAAGGTGCAGTAAGGTCATAACAGTTGTTCAAAAGTGTATTTGCTACACTCTCAATGGCAAACTGTGTTCACATACTGCCTGATCATCTTACCATACATTAAGCTAACTCAGATTCTTTTTGTTCTTTGCTACTTCAATTCTTTGGACAAAATAAACCACATTTTACCTATGAAAAATATCAAGCCTTTAAACAGATGCCCCCCCCCCAGGTAGTTTACTTGAACTCCCTGCACCCACCCCATAAAAATCTTTTTTCCTTTCATTTACAGCATTCCACAGCAGCTGGACTGGAATCTTTGACTCCAAAAGTGCTGGTCTGAGTCGTTCGGGGATTTTTTGTTTGGGTTAATTTGCATCACAAAACCATGTGCCATAAGGATCCCAACTGACCAGACTATATGGGTCAGTATTCTGTACTTGAAAGTAGCCAATAACGAACGTGAGGGAATGCTGTGCTGAATTCACAAATGCTTTTTTCCCTCAACATACCTGAAGAAAGTGACACTGAGTAGAAACAAGGACGGGGGAAAAAAAGGGAGCAAAAGAGTCAAACTGGGGAGGAGAGGGGCAGGAAAAAGAATTCAATTAAAAAGGCTCAGACAAAATTTATGGAGGTAACTGTAACTGGGATTTGATAAGAGAGGTTGGAAAGAAAAACTAATGCTTTCATCTAGGACAAGTTGAG
Source organism: Psilopsiagon aymara (assembly GCA_024733675.1). Classification (NCBI taxonomy): domain Eukaryota; kingdom Metazoa; phylum Chordata; class Aves; order Psittaciformes; family Psittacidae; genus Psilopsiagon; species Psilopsiagon aymara. Next base: position 7,791 of record JANRGW010010435.1, read on the forward strand.
CTGATCATTAGGAGGATCCCAACATAAGAAGAGGGAATAAAGGAGAAGAAGTTTTCAAGGGAGAGAGAGAAAATAATAAAAAAGAAGAAAGAAGGAAAAACACTTGGATGAAGTTGGAAAGGCTTGTAAAGTCTTTGGATGACAGAGGAAAAGGACAATTAGAAACAGGCTGAAAAAACCTGTAAGACTGAGCTAAGAAAACAAGCAAAGGGAAAAAGGGAATGGGCAAGGGAGGCTGAAAAGACTGACAGGAGCTACTGCAGAGAATGGAAAAATTTACAAAAAACTAGGGGATAGAAAACAGGCACAGAGTTGGTCAAGCGAATAGGCTGGAAGAAGGAGCAAGTGGAGACAGAGCATCTAAGTTGGGAAAGAAAAGTTCCAGTTTTCAGGGCATGTTTAGACTGCCCACTGTGATAATGATTTTACTTTTGCACCATGCAGTGCACCATGTTGGGGACACATTGTCTAGTGTGTATACACCCTTAAGTTTCCACAATAGGCAGCTATAATATTAGTATGGAAGAGCGTAGTCACCTTCTCTTACAGAAGGCTAAATCAAGACAGGAACAAAGCATTCGACACCAAATTTACTTCAGCAACTGAGACATATTTGGTTACTTCATCCCCTCTTGTCAAGTTTAAGATTTCCGAGTGTATTTTACAGAAGAATTTAGCACAGAGATCTGCAAAACAAAACTCAGATTGTCACTACAGAAAACGATTGTTTTAGCCATAAAAATTCATTTTTAAAATAGAACAATATTCACTATGTTCAGATATTCCATGGCTTATTTCATGCTCTTGACCCACATTTTTGCACAAGATAGTTTACTCCTTATAACAAACTGTTTTATTTGGCAAGACTGAAGTCCCATATATGTCCTTTTCACATGACAGAGATGAGTAGTAGATACTCATATGAGGTGTGCTGACCCTGTCTGGCAATTGAACTCCCCACCCTGCCCCCCAGTCACTCCCTCACCAGCAGGATGGAGGAGAAAATGAGAAGGGCAAAAGCAAGAAAAGTTCGCAGGTTGAGATAAAGAGAGCTTAATAAATGAAAGAAAACAATACAAAATCCCCAAATAACAAGGGATGCAAAGGCAATCACTCATCACCTTGCACCAGCAAACTGATGCCCAGCCGGCTGGTGAGCAGCAGCTGCTTTGGAACTCACCAAAATGTAATCAACTTGTTAAATAGTTTCCCACAGAAAATTAGTAGAAATTACGCACAGGCACAACTCCTACACAACACGAAGCATTAATACAACCGTAATGATGACATTGTTACAACAGTTCATTATCTGCTGCATTGTTGATTACAGTAGCTATCCCATGATGTAGCTGACATAATGGTTGCTTTAATGGTACATTCAGTAATGACATGTAACAGCTTTTGTCTATAGCACATCTGCTCTTTCTTTCCTTTTTATTTGTAGGAAACAACGTACAGCATTGCAGTAAATACATAAAAGAAGTTAGGAAAAGTATTGCATCAGTCTTACCTCAGAACTGTAATCTTCTACTGTGGTGGAAATCTCACTTTCTGGCTAAAATAAAATATTAAAATATTTACAATGATGGCACAACTAAAAATATCATACAAGACATTTTGCATCTGTTTCTGAGAATTCAGATGATACTTGAAAATATTAAGGAACACATGAATTTGATTAGTGTGTGTATATATATAAGTATTTAGTGAAGGCCACCTTCACTTTCTTCCACCGCCAGCTTTAAAAAAGAAGAAGTTATTTACTGTTCAACTATGATCACACAAACATTACCTGAGAGAGTCTTCTACTGAAAATACAACCTACAGGTACAAAACAGTATTTTGGAAATGTAACTTATAATTTAATTGGTTTGGGTTTTTTTTTTTGGTTTTGTTAAGAAATAAGTAGTACCAAGAAAAGGACTTTCTCTGAAAGATCAGTTTTATTAGACGAAGAACTTTGCTGGCTTAACAACATAATAATATATAGGATGTCATTTTCATAGATGCAACACTTCTGATATTGACTAGAATTTTAAAACAAATACTCATACTCTCCTTCAGCTTCCACAGAAAACAAGGAAAGTAAAAGTGATCAGGATGAACAAGGACAAAGACTCAAATCTTGTGATATAATGCATTAGAGCAATTAAAGGTACAAAGCCTTAACAAACTAAGCATAAATATGTCATGAAAAATGCTTGAATTAAATACAGAGTATCTTGATGAACTACATAAAATGTACTAGGTTTGAGAATCAAAGTGTTAGTAGGAAAATACGCAAAATATTCAAATTATGGATGTAAGGTACACTATAAGGGAATAAGTAAGTATGCTTTTAAACTCTAAAAGTGTAATTTTTAATTAAAGCTACTTTAACAAAAATGAAGTGTACATAATAGGGCTTCTTCAAAATTCTTTCAGCCTCACACTGAATCAGCCTCCATTTCACACTGAATTCTGTCAGGCTTATTTTCAAAGGAGCATAGTCAATTTTGCATCAGTAGACATAAACAAAATTCAGAACTGTCAACTGTGTTTTGTATTTTGTTTTTTTTTTTAAAGAAATCTGCCATTCAGACCTACTGATGATCTGCTTTTGTTATAACCCTGTCATCATCGATTCTACATACTCTGAATCTAATATATAGCTTCACAATGCAATCAACCTTAACAAAAAAAAGGCATATTATGTAAAGAGTGCACAAAACTAACTCGAAATATCAGTGTGGAAGCTAAAATTCATAGAGTGCATATGACTAAAAATTAAAAACGCCCACCCTTAAAATAAACCCCAAACCTACAGCGTGATAAAAGTGTTTCTGCTATGGAATGCACAATTAAAAATATTTAGTTTACATAAATATATTTTTATTCAGATTTTGTAATATGTATATTTGTGTATATATGCATACACACAAACACACCCAAATTAAACATACTTTTTTGTACTTACACCCCTGGTCTAGGACCAATCAGGAAAATCAGGAAACCCACATTATTATTTATTTTCCTAATACAGATAAAAATATGTATGGCCATATCATCTTAAAATTTTTCATAGTTTGCTCCAATTCAGAAGACTTCACAAAGAAAGATCAGAAGTACTCCCACAGAAGCTCAGGAGAATTCCTATAAATTTACGTATTTAATTACATACAATGACTTGAAGTTTTTTATATACTGCATGAAATAAAGGCACTTCTCCAACATGCAAAATAGGGTAAGTAATCTGATGGCTTACACAGATCTTCCTTGTAATGCTTTTGAATTTTATGAGAAACATGATAAACCAATGTTTTCTACAGCATCAATTCTAATGCATTCTACAGCATTCTAGTACAATGTTAGAAATATTGTACTAGAATGTTTTCTAGTAGATAAATGAATGTATCTATTACGTATCTAAACCTGCTAGGTTTATCCCAGGATAAACTAAACCTAGTAGATAATGATAGTAAAAGACAAAGAACTTGCAGACTGAGGCTTAGGCTATAGTGAGAAAGTATGAATTCTCTAAGAAAGGTGATCAGTGAAAATACTTTTTTTTTTTTAATGGTTATTTTGCCACATGTAAGATTTTTTTAGAAAATTACTATATCGGTGGTGATTTCTCATGACCAAAGTAAAAAAGGAAAAAAAAAAAAAAACTAAAGTAATTTTTTAAAAATTAGATTCCAACACTGTCCTGGTTTCAGCTGTAACAGGTTGCTTTTTTTCTCCTCCCTATTAGATGGTGCAGGGTTGTGTTTTGGCTTCAGTCTGCGAACAATGCTGATAACACACTGGTGTTTTGGTTGCTGCTAAGTAGTGCTTACTCTGGTCAAGGACTTTTCAGTCTCTCATCCTCTGCCAGTAAGGGGGGGACTTGAAGCTGGGAGGAAGCAGAGACAGGACACCTGACCCAAAATAGACAAAGGGGGTATTCCATCACACAGCACATCATGCCCGGCATATAAACTGTGGGGAGTCATGTAGAAGGGACTGATCCCTACTCAGGTTGGGCTGGGTATCGGTTGGCAGGTGGTGAACAATTGTATAATGCATCACTTGCGTTTATTGTTTCCTTTTCCTTTTTCCCTTTCAGTTTTATATTCTCTCCTCTTCATATTTCCCTTATTATTATTATTATTGGTGGTAGTAGTAGCAGTTTTATATTGTAAAATAGTTACTGGACTGTTCTTATCTCAACTCATGGGAGTTGCATTCTTTTGATTCTCCTCCCCATCCCTCCAGAAGTAAAGGGGAAAGTGAGCAAGCTGCATGACTCTCAGTACATGGCTGGGCTTAAACCACAACGGTCCTTTATGGCACCCAACTGGGGCACAAAGGGTTGAGATAATGACAGATCTGACCAGAGTGTGTCTAATCACATTTGTGATAAGCATTCATTGTTTCAGATTAACAGTAACTTATTTATTTGCTTTTGGAGCTCTGATTTATTTGCTTTTGGAGTCATTGCACCTGGTCTCAGAGTTTCTTTCTGTCACACTTTACTTGCAGCCAGTATTTGCTGTTTTAGCTTATCGGCTTTGGGACCTAGGCTAAGGCTCTCATTTTTTTGTACTTTATGATAATGGCTTGTGATACAATAGAATTGTTGATCATGAAACTGATCTGATATGCGTTGTCAGTGTGGCCATCACCTCCATACTTCAGGAGGCATTTCATGGGAATTGTTAACAATTACACCTTCTCTGGAGAAGATCCCCTCACACGTTCTGCTCCTCCACCAGGCTACTTACAGTAGTGTTTGAGAATTTAAGAGTACCCTTGAAACCAATCTGCTTCTTTTGCTAGGAACCATCATTCTGTTGAATATGGTTCAGGTACTGTTTAAGGTTAGGCAATTATCTAAGAATACTACCAAGAGTCATGAGTAGCAAGTGTATGGGGTCATATGGGTAAGTACCTAGGCCAGTAGGCCCCCTCCAGTGCTTTGGAACTTCACCCCCGAATAAGTGTGAAATTCAGAAAAACTAGTAAAACATTTAGAAAAAATATACTGTCATTCTGGCAATACCAGAGAGGTACAAATAACTGTAATGTGCTGGGGCCTAGCCTATGCCTACAAAGCCCTACTCAACCCTATCCAGGATTCTCAAGAGGAAAAAGATGTCTCTGGATCTGATGGCAAAGCGACAGATAACAGTGGCTAGTCCATCCTCAACAATAAGCACAGCAGCTACGCCAACTCTGGTAAGAGATACTGCAGCCACTCCAACTCCAGTGAAAGACACTCCAGCCACTCCAACACCAGTGACAGACACTGCAGCTGAACTGAAGGACCAATCCTTGCTGCTATCAGTTACCCCTATAAGAGGAAATGGAAATGAAAACAACTTGTGCAGTGAAAGAAGATAAAGACTCAACGTGTGAACTAGAGGAGGCAACATCTGAGTGAGAGGGATAACTACAGGAGTCAGAGAAAGAGCTAACTTCTCAGTCCCTGCCCATGACTGAGCTGCGGAATACGCGAAAAGATTTCAGCTGTCTTTCAGGGGAGCATACTGTCACCTGGCTGCTCCGATGCTGGGACAATGGGCCCGAGAGCCACACACTAGAAGGTAGAGAAGCCAAGCAGCTGGGATCACTTGCTAGGGAAGGGGGAATTGACAAAGCAATTGCAAGAGAAATGAATCCTCAGCCTCTGGAGGTGGCTCTTGTTAAACTGAAAAAAAGGTACCCCTACAATGAAGATGTCGTATGTCACCCAGGCAAGTGGCTCATGATACAGAAAGGCCTCCAGTACCTGAGGGAAGTAGCTGTTCTAGAGATGATCTATTTCAAGTCAGATGCCTGGGATACACACATAGATCCAGATGAAGTAGAATGTACACGATCCATGGGGTGAAGATCTACTTATTTTTTCAAATCCTCTATCTTACTGTACATCCCAGAATATCTTTTCTCTAGTCAAAGCTTTTGACTGCTCTTTGCTATCATAGGAACGCGGTACCCACATTTGCCACCTACATCTTTTCTCACTGAGGCACCCTCTCAGTTTCACCATACTGTTTATGTTTCCACATTTTTGTCACTTTTCTCCCTTGGTTCTTCTCAGGAAGCCCACCCAGTGTCTCCTTCTTACTCTGCTTTTGTTTGTTGCCTGACAAATCTCAAGCACAAGCAACTGAAGTTAAAGTTTATAGCCCCACATTCATGTTTGCATTATCTACTTGAGTAAACAGTTAAGCTACTCTAAAACTATTACCAAACAGCTTTGTCCAGTGAAAAACAGAAGACTAGCTACTAATCCAACCTTAGTCAATTAACAGGTATTCTTCATCACAGAACTCTGAACTTTTCTTTTCTAAGAAGCTTTGTATAATATCTTTTACTACTGAGGTGACTCAAGGACAATTTTACTGTGCCACAGGTTAATTTCTTATGCTTTCCCAGCATTAGTATACTCTGCAAAGCAGTCTGCTCCAATGTATCACTTCAAGACTTTCCAGAGAAGGTGATCTCAGCAATTATTCACCCTTGTAACGTTTTTTTCTTTCTTCCATTTTTAGTTGCAGGAAGTCACTAAAAGAAACAACCCTAAACCAAAGAGTTTCATTGATCCAATTAATTTCCTGCAGTGTCTCTTCTAGTTTATTTTTACCTCTATGTGGAAAAAGACACTACGGATGTCAAGACCAAAAGATACCAGGGTGCAACAGAACAAACACAAAAACCAAAGGCAATTAGAAACTCAACATATTATTATCTTTGTGAGGCCAAGACAAAAAGCATTTAACATAAGTTAAAACTCAGAAACTTCAACCAGAAAATACTGCAGAGAGATAAACTTCTATCCTGAAAACTACCACAAAAGAGCCTAGTCAAGATTTTTAGATACCTAGGCAATATAGTCACATATTCTGAGTCTATTTTGTGGTACAGAAAGAACAATTCAAAACATGAATTCCAGTAAAAGATTTAAGTGGACTCATACTAGAAAAACTGCAGGGAAATAAACTTGAATCCACAAAACTACCACAAAAGAGCCCTGACAAAGTTTTAGACAGATAGGCAAGAGAGCCACAAGTTCCAAATCTATTTTGTCATACAGAAGGAACAATTCTAAACATGAATTCCAGTAAAAGCAAAATAAGTAACTGGAATCAAAATTTATCTATGAAATATTCCTGCATAATGCCTCCGGTAATCTTGCCTTACTCTCCTGACACAGCAGCCTATGAAGATTTAATGATGGGTGAAAAAGCAAACAGCTCAAAAAGGCTGTCTAATTCTCCACTGCAGAGATTAGCCTGAAACTGCCTATTACACTGGCTGCCATTTCAACTAAGCAAGCTCTAATCCAATTACTGTAATACAGGCTCTCTGTCCAAGTCATTGCAATTCTAAGACTAAAACCACTAAGTTATGAGTTTCGCTGAAACTCTTAGAATTTTTCCTCCTGTGTTAATACTGCACAGAGGCTTCAGCAATCATCTTACAACTCTAAAATACCCATTACTTATTTAACACAAAGAAGCAGGCTGCATACAATACGTAACAAATGAAAATGCTTTCCCAATTGAGAGCAGCTTTTTTTGGTGGAAGTGAGTACTGTTTCAGAAGTCACTAAGGCATGAGAAATTCAGGAGAGTCAAATTACAAATACATACTCATCACCACGCTTATTCTTTTCAAGCTACATTTAAAAAACTAAACAAACAAAATCCCAACAAACCAAAAATCCCCAAATGCACCTCCACATTTATTTACTTAAACATAAAATGACCTCCCTTGGGAATAAGACTGACCTCAGAAAAATCATACCCAATCTTCAGAATACACCTATGTGTGTAAACTTTAGCAACTGCAGTGCAGACACTTTTCCCATTTGTAAAATCGGTCTTGCACTGTTAGCCCTCAGAAATCAACATAGGCTACTAGGCCTAACCTGATTAAATTAGACCTGCTTTGAGCATGGGATTGGACTAGATGACCTTGGAAGTCCCTTCCAACCTAAATTATTCTATGATTTTGTACTTCACCCTCTTTCTCCAGCTGTAGTAGAGGTATTTATCCTGACAGAGCAAGTACATCAGCAGAGTTGTCTGTAACATGCAATAATGAAGTACTTCAAAATATATTTGGTTAACAAAGTTTCTTCACACAGTTATATTTATTTAGACTATAATGTTAAAAAAACCCTCTTAAGCAATTCCCTCTAAAAAGCTCTCTGCCCTCACAGTCCTCTCTCCTTAGCTGTAGATAACCTACTGCATTTCATGAAGTACACCTTTCCCTTCTCCTGAAAAGCAAAAAAGGACTCATCTTCACCTATGAAAACTGTCATTCTGGTATTAAATACTTATTAAAAATTTACCTGCTTTGGGAAAAGCCGAGTTGAACAGACAGTTTTACTGAGTTAAACAAACAGTTCTGAAGCCCTAATATGACTTTTCGAAGTATGAAAAGCTGCATATTAAAGGCATGTATCCTTAAAGTTCAGAATACCTAGTGTACTGATATACTGCAGACTTAACATTGTAAAATAAACGGATCAATGACTTTACAAGTTTTTATTCACATGCATGATTTAGTCTGCTCCTCCACTAGAGTAAACTTTTTTCTTGCACAAATGCAAGAAATTTTTTAAAAGTGTAATTTTTCTATTACTTCTTAGCTACTGGAAATGAGATAATGAAGGCAAAATAGTTACACATCGTCTATCCTAGCACAGGACAAAATGCAGAGCATTCTACGTATCTCAGAAAAGACTAAATTCACCTGCACAGAGCTGGCAATCTGCATCAAGCTGATTTTTCAGAATACCATTCATGTCTTTTCAGAATCACTGCTTTTGCAAATGGAATAAGCTATTCTGTAAATATATCAGCATCTCCTGTCCCTCATACCTGGAACAACATATTACATTACATGAATTCATGTTCACTCAGAACTGAACTGGAATGCCAGAGTGTAACACACAGGGTATCTTGCAACCTTCCCAGAGCACGTACTTTCAGCCACTAGTAGTCAGGATTGTATTTCATTGAGCAGTAAAAGTAGAGTATCTGTTTATCAGTCTTTTAAGCCATCCAATTCTAAGTAGTGTTTTCTAAATTTATTCCTTCTCCTTATTAATCAGAAAGGCTCAAATTACATTATGAATACATAAAAGATGCTTAGTTTTGCATTTTGCTATAACCATAGCTGCAGTGATCAAAAATCCACTGCAATTTGTAAACTTTTAATAAAACACAATGCACAATGCATAAAAACAAGCAAGAAAATAAAATCATTTTTCACCTATTTAGAAAGTATAGCAGTACCAACAAACTTTCCGAAATCTACAGTACACTACCTACCACAGAAAACACGAGCAGGCTAGTAAAAAGTGCCTTCTCTAAGGAGAAGGACATACTAAGGACAGGCAGAGGAGGCAGGAAAATAAAATAATGCCCAAAATATCATGTAATTCCTTTATTACCACTTTCAAAATTAATGGACTATTTTGTCCCCCCAAAAGTAACTTTCATTTACAGTTTTGTTTTGTTAAAGTTTTGTTTACATACCTCAATGGTGTAAGTCTGTCTGTGTTTGATAATTTCTCCACTATGCAAAGTCCTGATAATAGCAAAGTCAGCAGTGGCACCTGCTCCCCTTCGGCTGCTGCACATGGATGCTTCATCATCTCGAGATCGCTCAGTATCAATCCCATCTTGTACTGATTCTTCATCTTTGATGTTTGCTGTTTTCTTCTTCTTTTTCTGCTTCTTTGATCCATTCTGACCATCAGTTTGGGCCTTCCGCTGCCTAAATTGGGCAAGCTGCATAAAAGACAAGATCGTGTTAAAGGTGAAAGTTTTCCTATTTATTACTAATGACATCCTCTGTAAAGGCTTACCAGCTATTCTACCTTCAAACCAATCACTGCTGGAAGTTAATGCTGCATATCTCAGACACATTCAGGTTTCCTGTTTATATAGTTTGCTTTAAAAGAAAAGTTAAATATAAATTAACAATGTATTAATGAATTCCTTTTCAGTTTCATACTAGAAAGTTACTGTTCCACAAACTGACACCTAGAAATCAAACCATTCAAAGGTAAAGGTACAAATGTCATTACAAAGAACAAATGCAATGAAATAACCTCTGATTTTTAATTTTCATAGAAATAAGTATCTCAAAAATCAATTTACAGAAATTACTTTAAAATTTTTTATGCCAGAGAGAGATAAAGCAAACCTTTCTTTCAGCAACTATCATATAAAGCTTTTTTAAAAAGTTTATGTTAGAACTCAAAAAGCAGACCAAGTTCTGGAAAACCTCATAAAGAAACAGTGAAATGCATAAGGAGGGGAAAGTCTAGAAAGAAGCAGTGAGCAAATTACGAGATACATTACCTTGTAGCAAAACATGCTGATGAACAAAAAGTCACAGGTGAGCCAAGCACACAGTTGAAAAACCAATTAGTATGTAAGCTATTCAAATACAGTAACACTGCCTTTTGAACAGCTTACCACTTTTAATCACTTTATAGTGGTTTACACAGGAAAATCCATTTAAAAGACTTTTTTCTTAACAAGAACAGAATTTCTGTTCAAACAAGAAAACCAGGCAAAGCAGATTTTACCAATTAAACTGATTTAAATTAAAACTGAAAACTAAACAGATGCTACCAATAAAATCTGGTATCAAAAATCATTATTTTCCAGTTGAAGAGTCCAATGTTAATTTACTGCCACAATATGTTTTAGAAACATAGCTCCAAAGTAGATATAAAGTGTGCTAATGAAGACCCTAAAGCTTTAAATACTTTTTACATAAGCTAGTATCAAATATAATGATTTTTTAATAAATTTGCTGCAATTTTAAGAGAAAGCTATAGAAAAAAGGCAGTGTGTTTCCTCAGGATATTCACCAATCGGGAAAGCCAGGCTTCCATCCAATCTCTTCAGCAACACCCAAACCAAACAGGACACACAGAATCCCAGTCACGGTTCAGCTGCAGTGCAAGCTGTCACTTGAAGTGATCTCTAGTTCTCATCTGGCCCCAAGATAGCTGAGACACCCCTGCCTAAATAAATACATCACTGATGGATCAGTTCTGACTTCTGGCTAGTTTATGCTTTATCCCTTTATCTGTATTTCTTTGCGGCTTTCTTCAGCCTCCTCTTCATTCTCAAGATGACTGACAGCTTCATATATGGCTCCTAGTCTGTTTACAGAGGAAGACCTGAAGATTTGCTGAGCCAAATACACCCACCTACATAGTTAGTACCTATTTCCTTCCTACTACACCTTCATTAATTATTTCTTTTTATTTTTTAATAAAAGAATCTATTAACTCCACAAATTCTGAACAGCGCAAGAAAGGACAGTCTCCTCCTGACTTCAAAGTTTAATGAAAAAGAAACCCACAAACAATAAAACTATAGATTTAGCTTCTCAAAAATGGGAAGGGTGAAGGTCCCAGGTGACTCCCCACAACCTTACTACATTCTCCAAAACCTGCAAATTTACCTCAACAAATTACTTTTAATTTAGCCAAAGACAAGCAGAATTCATCCGAATGCCACAACAACAGGAAGCAGACAACCTGACTTCAAGTGTAACTACAGGAGATTTGGCCTTTTTCTAGTTTCAAATAATGAAAGACATTGGTTAAGAACTCTCTTCCGCAACTTGACTGAAACTTTGTGTAATGGAAAGTTGGATTTTTCTTAAAGCAGCTTTACAGTCTTGATTTGCCTACAAAATTAGATGTACAGTGCAAGGATAAGTGAATTACTACATGTCCCTCCTTAAGAATTTTCCATATTTTAGCTGAAGTATCAGGTTATGCCAGATTTCTCTCCTTTCCAAATTAAGTTGTCGACTTTCACTTCAGAATTAACAGATTGTATTCTACCATGGCAGTTATAAGCAGACCTTATTTTTTCTTTTTTCCTGCTTAAACATTGATGAAGATGGGCACATATGAAAACGAATTCCATGTGCAAATTAAACTATTATTTTTTTGTGTTACACAAGTCCTCAACTGATAATTTCTGTACCAGCATCTAGTATTTTGGAAATAACTACACTATTAGTAATTAGTGGTGGATGCATGCACAAATAGTATCACTTCTTCCTCTGAACATTCACATACACACAGAACTGTCCAGCTACTAATGCACTGTAGCTTCAAACTGTAATCAAACTTTAAAAAAACCCAAAAAACAACAAACAAATAAAACAGAAGTGAGAGGAGCAGCATACAAAAAGCTACTGCTGACCAGATACACTCTGTGATGTTCACATCAAGACACGGGAGTCTCAGCATGCTAATTCCTTCAGAAAATGGGACTTAGGAACTAGAGTTGAGGAGGTTCTATCTACATTTCAATAACAAGCAGGAAAAAGTAGCCATGGGAACTATGGAAAACAGATTTTCTAGAATTAAAATTTTAATTAAAGAGAAAAATACTTTCAGATTTTGTATTTCAGAAAAAGTTTTTCCAGTCTGTACAAAATGTGTAACAAATACAAGCTAATATAAACTATATATTCTTTTACCCTTTCTTCCAGGCACATTGGCTTCATAATGCCAAAACTAAGTCTGCAGAGAATGTAACACTGCTTCTGTCAGCTCTGAATCTGCAGTTTTGAAACTATCAAAAGTCTCTGTTGAGTTAAAAAAATTGCAAGCGAGAGCAAAAGATAAACACAAGAGTTACTAATGGAGGAAGAAGAATCCAAAACCAGAAGCTGAAGGACATTTGGAACAGACTCTGCACATTGATCTGTCTCCAAGAAGTGATAAAGAATGAACCCCTTAGGCTGGGAAAGCCCCAGAAACTTTGTCAGCCATGATGCAACTTTGCCATAGGCTTGAACACATCTGAAAACCGATCTAGAAGCAAGTCGTTCTAGATATTACCTCTTATAAACAGGAAAACACTTACTGAAAGTCACAAGACTACAATAGAGCAGCATGCAGAAAAGTAATGGGTATACTTTTCAAAATCATTTCCCACAGCAAAGTAACAATTGACTAGAACGTAGTAGAGGGCATTTATTTACGTAGTTGTAATTATAACTTCCCTTTATGTATGAATCCCAAACCAACATACTAGCTCCAATCCCACGTCACAGACTACACCAAAATTCCAGACACCTGGTACATCATTACTTAGCTTTCAAATGCTGACACCCTCCAATTGTCAGAAAGTCAAAAAAGCAGGAGAATCAACCGCTATTAGGAATTAAATACTCTTGAGGCAGAAGGGAACTAACTTGCAGAGTGGTGGGGATTACTTGTGTAAACCATGTCGACTGTGATAGTTAATGTGCTGCTATAATTGCAACAGCAGCAGTATTTACGTATTCAACTACCTTCAGCACGTTCCAGCCCTTGGCAATAATGCCAGCCATCTAGATGGCTGGGATACACTGTGCATCAATTAATTTCAAATATGGCCTGACTGAACTATTTCTAAAATAGAAATTAAAGTGTGTGTTAAAATAAAATTTGGCTTCACAAGATTGCAAAACTTAATCGCCACTCAAGCATTTAAAAAATATATATAAAACATCTGAAGAAAAGCCACAACATTTAATCAGTGCCCACAGAGCAGCACAAAAAAATACTGAAGAAATCCATGAAAATTAAGTTACATTTATAAAGCAATCAATGGCTATATTTTTACTTCACAAACACATTAAGCTCCATTTAAAATTGGATGCTACCTTATGGTTACTTATTAACATTCACAATGTCTGGACAGTCTCATTTTCAGATGTAAAATTCAGATAGTTAACAGGAACTGAAATTGCTCAGTGCCTCTGAAGAAGGTTGTTATGAAATAGTATTGTACTTAGTGTTTAAAGAAGCACTTCTAATTGTCAAGACAAGAAGTTTATAGGTAGCACATCCTGTTGCTGTATAGTTGCACTTCATGTATCTATATACAAACATTACTGGCTTCAAATTTTAACTTGGTAACACCAAATGCTTACATCTCATATCAGTCCTACATAGGTACCTCTTAGGGAAAGAGCATGGTCTGTTCATCTCTCACAGTTCCTTGTAAGTCCAAAATCTCTATTTCTTTTTTTAACTCATATTTGAAGAAGCAGCAAAGCAGGATGAGTTGTGAACTTACAGACTGACAACAAACAGAAACTTCAAAGAAGCTGCTACAAGCAATTAATTATTGTTTTTCATTTTCCCACTGTTCAATAAAAGCATGAATGGAAATCGACATCATGGTCTTGCATTTCTCTTTCAAAAGATGTTCCAGATACTGCTTAAACTTCAGCTGAATGTGTCCTACTCACAGAAGAGATCTTGCTCTTTGTTAAAAACTCTCAGTCTGACACCCACTGAGAAATGTTCTGTGCTGGACCAGTTCTGTGATGGTCTTTTTTTAGATCAGTCAGTATCAGAAGACAAGGACTTCTGAATTTTCTTGTCTGTAGCTTAGAGTGGGGGTTAACAGTTCAAAGTCAAACTGGCACTACTACAATATTCAGTATCTTCACAGATAATCTGAATGATGAAACTGAATGCACCTTAACGGATAACACGGATAACATTAAACTGGAGGAAAGCCAGATACACTACAAGGAAGAGCCACCATACAGAGAAACATCAATATGTTGGAAGACTAAGCCAGCAAGAACTGTGTAAGATTTAACAAAGATAAACCTCAAGTCCTACACTTGGGATGTAATTCCACACAGCAGTAACAGGTGGGGACTGACTGCCCTGGTTTGTAGCTCTGCTGAAGAGAACCTGACAGTCCTGCTGGAGAGCAAACTAACCATGAGTGAGCAGCATGCCCCGGCAGCAATGAAGATAAACCGTGAGAAACCTCTCTGAAACGACTCTCAATGCCTACCATAGCACATGACTAAGTTTTGAATCCAACTGTCTACACACCAGTTTTGCAATTAACGACTTACCGTATGACTGAAATAACCCTACATGATCCTGGTTTGGAAAACAGAATTTTATAGCTCTACATAATACGGGTTTGTAAAAGAGAATTTTATAGCAGTAATACCATTTGGTTTTTTGAGAATCTGGTCTCACAATACAGTTGAAGAAGGCTCAGTGAGCCTAAGGAACAACTCCCAGATTCAGTGCTTCAATGTAAATGTTGCATTTAACAGCAAAAAAGCATTTCTTAAACTTTCAGTCCAGGTGACCAAAATTCTCCACAGAAATATCTGCAACTAAACACATAAAGGGTAGGCAAAAGCGAAATGCCAGGTGTTGCTTGAGACTCGACACCAAAACAAAAGCTACAAACTTGTCCGAGAAAGGGGTATTTGGCGTACAGACGGAATACTAAGAAGCCTGCTCTAAGTTGTATCTGAATGCATAACATGCATTTTGGCAAACTCTATCGTTCAAGTGATATCTACAATATCAGACTCCTGCTGCAAGTGAAGATGCTGCTCATGCTTCATGAAGCCTGCAGAAGATCACAGAGTCTTGTGACAGAAAGGCTCAGGCTTTTCCAATTATAATGCTCCTAATCCTTATGACTGAATGATAATAAGGTATTATTTCTGAATTATTACTGAGAGTGAAAATGAAACCAAAATATTCAGTCTAGGACAGACTATTAACATCTTTAAAGGTGAAGGATTAATTTAAGATTCACTTGCCCTAGTAACGATCGGTCACTACTCCCTTTGACCACAGGTAAGCAATTATTGCTACAAAGGCTTTCAGTGACACACAAAGGACAAAAAGCAGGGCCCTGGATTGGGGTTTGTTTCAATCATCTATAAAGTACAGATATGCCCCATGAAGTCTTCACCCGGGTGTCTCACAAGGGACAAACTAAAAAGGCCAACCTGAATTTGAAATTCTAACATCGTTTAGAAGCTGGAGGTCTGATGCAGTTTATGTCTCAGGTTATCTATTCTACCTTTCCCTGGATAACTAAAAAAACCAAAAAAAAACCCTGCCATAATCTGTCTCACACCTGTGACCTGCTCTTATGATTCCAATACACATGAACATTTTAATGTTCCATGGTGGTAGATAACATGCCCTCAAAAAGGATAAGAAAGGGAGTCTGGGAGACAGCAACAATGACATTTAGGCAGTAAAGCCTCGCCTAGGCTGTTAAACTCATTTGTAGTTAGGCCACCAAGTTTTGTAAAAGTTTGACAGTCTGCCCCCTAGAGAGGTGTCAAACAGGTAAACTCATAACTCTACCAGAGAAGAAGGTGACTATTTGTCACTTTCTGTCATATTCGCAGGAGATCTAAGTACTGAGGGTTGTGTTGCAAAGCACTAACTCCTGAAGAGTAGATGAATTTAGAGTGCCACCTGGTCTTCTAGGTTCCTGATGCCTCTACTAACAAAGGATAACTTCAAAACCAGAGGATGGACATCTTTCTGGTGAACTCTATTGATTCTATTATTCTATTCTCCTAATCAACAAACTGGACAGTATCACAAGTCCTTCCAAATCCTGAGATGAAAACTTACAGGAAGGTAATGGAGCAAGCAACCTGCAAATATGTTCCATGAACTATGCCACACATCTGAAAATCCAAACTGTAAGTAAAGAATTAATGTTCTTCAAGTTTCAATCTACTTAACTGTTGAGGCAAATGGAACTTTAGTTTATTTGTTCTACTCAAAAGATGCTGAATTTACTAAGTGGGAAACACTAGGCTGAATGAACAAGAAAATAATTACCCAGGGATGAGGTATTTCTAATCTACTAATTTTTATGTTGTACTCACAGTCAATTTTTCCCAAATAACATGAGTAAGACCTTAGAACATCTCCCCTTATGGAGAGACTCAAAAGTCCAAGAGGATGCCAATAAGGCTATGAAAATTTCCAGAAAAAATGCTATAGTCTTTACCTAAATACAAGATTTTTTAGCTCCAGAGACAGCCATTCCTTTGCAGTACTCTGAAGAAAAGCAATGGGATCACCACAATTTATATTTATAGCTGAAGTACCACAAAGGACCACACAGGACAGCAAGAGGAATAGCACACTAGTCAATTCTTTTTAGCAGCCTGTATCAAGTTGGAGTACTGTTGGCAGTGCTAATAACCAAGGACACTGAACTTGAATGAACCCCTCCAGATGGCACTGTGAACTGGAAAGCCTCAGAATTAGTATGGCTCTCATCTGGTCTGCTCTTCCATGTCCCAAGAATTTAAATAGGAACAGACCTAGGAACAGCTAAGTTCATTACAGCTGGGTTATTTTCTGGACAAGGAATGGAAGTTAAGCGTATGAAAATAGTCTCAAGTCAGGTTACAGTGACAGACAGAAGTACATCAAATGCATTTCAATGA
Source organism: Psilopsiagon aymara (assembly GCA_024733675.1). Taxonomy (NCBI): domain Eukaryota; kingdom Metazoa; phylum Chordata; class Aves; order Psittaciformes; family Psittacidae; genus Psilopsiagon; species Psilopsiagon aymara. Next base: position 25,062 of record JANRGW010010435.1, read on the forward strand.
TGGACTACAGGAAATGCAGTGCCTCAAAACTAACTGCTAAAAAAATTACTCAACTATTCTCTTAACTAACCTACTTCTACATACATGATTTATATATTTCTCCTATCTACTTTTAAACTTGACCCTCATACTGAATGAAAAAAGCCTCCAACCTGCACTGGTACTGTATTTCCCCCAAGCAAAGACAAAATCAGTGGACTGGGCCAAGCTGTCAGCAACAAAAATGAGAGTTCAACAGAAAGCTTGTTTCATGCTGTTGTGTAAATAAGCACAGATCATCCATGCTTGAAGCCTGAAATACCTTTGTCTATCAAGACCAAGGGAGCTGGCATGTAACAGCAACTCTTTTACTCTGCATTAAGTGAGGGAGATCACCAGTTGGGTGCTGTCGCAAAAGGTACAATCTATCCTTTGCTTTTGTCCAGAGCTTCAAAGGCTGGGTAATAATGGGAAGGCGAAAGAGTTACGCACTGATCAAAATGCACTCATGTTCCACTAGGTTTATGTGTAACACCAACTTTAATTAAAAACTGGATCCTGAAGCTTTCTTCAACTAGACTGGAAAAAAAACTGAACCAACCAACCAACCCAACAGCACAAAGTTAAAACTTCAGAATAACTAATAAAACTAAGCCAGTGGTGGCATGTAGTAGACTAAAAATGAGGTAGATTACATATGACACCAACCAAATGGAAACTAGATTGCTGTGTATCTTCTACTGGCCTAAGACAAAGCTCGTGTTCAATAAATTTAATCGCGTGTAAATAAAGGCAAAACAAACCAAAACCCAACAACAATAAATAAGGCCTGTGACTTGCAAAAGGTATCACACCTGAAAGCTACTGGAACAGATTAAAGTAATGCCTACAAAACACATTTGGCAAAAATATCGTTAAATCAAAAACCATAACAAGGACAATGTTTCACAAAAATGAACTGTTAAGCAAGCTTCAGCATTGACATTTTTGAAAGGTTATACAATTACAAATTTAAGTAGAATTTTAAAGTACTTTCCCCACATTCAACTCCTGATGGAATCAGCCTTGTAAAACAAGTTACCTTCTGGAAGCTAAAGGCAGATACAGCCTTCCTGAACAGAACGAAAAAAAATAATGAAAAAATAGAAGACTGTGCCCATGCTACTTAAGCATTTACATTATGTATTAGCTCCCAATTTTGTATCTGCTTTTTCTTTCAATATTGTGCTTGACTCAACAAAATGATAGCTTTACATTTACTGCAGTTGATTTCTGTTGATTTCAGTGCAGTCAAGAGAGTTACAAACAAGTACCTTTTTTACTTATTCTTACCAACAGAACTATACCTCATGAACTGTTTGCAATCAATTATGTAAACAAAGCATACAGGCAACTACCACATACCCCAAGAAATAGAAAAGTATGGACAACCACGGACAATAAGCTTCATCTGGGCCTCAAAAGAATACTTAGCATAGTAACAACTTAGTGCTTAAATATCATCATTAACTCATTAATCTATACAGAACTTTAATTTCTGGAAAGCAGCAGAGTCATCAGGCACTTGCCAGTATGTTGCCTCCTGTATTACTAAAAAAGAGCTACTAACAGTCTGAGCTTTGCTTAAGTAGTTACTTTAGTTCTTCCTAAAGCAACTGGTTTAGCACCTGCTCTTTAACAAGCGTATAGCTGTATCGGTTATTTAACTATATATAGTTAATTCAACAGCTGGAGACTCATTTAATTAATCCCTCGTAGATCTTTCAGGATAACAATTTATTTTCAGAAAACAACTGCAATACAGTTACATGGTTAAGCATTAAGCACGTTTATTCCACTAGATTCAGGTCTCAAAAGCACTCAAGTCAAAAGAAATGTCTTCCAAAATAGGAATGGTCTAAAAACCAATGAAACCATGTCATTAAATACAACACCTACCCAAGAAGTTAATAAATCTGCCTTGTTCAGTAATTTTCCTCACATGCTGCTCTTCTTCCCCAAAAAGTAACATCAGAAAAACATTCCTAAGACCACAAGGCAGCAAAAAAGTGAGTCTCTTTTCCCTTAACCCAAAGTAATGCTAAACACCAATCTAAATTTCTGTAATAATAGATGGAAAGAGCAAAGTTTCCTTCTGGTAAAAGAAGGATTTGTTTTCATGTCTAGCATTTCATCATTTTTCTCCTCGTTAACCACATGTAATTGCAATTTATCAGATCCTAGAAAACAGAGTTTAGCCCTCTTTCTTTTTTTTTTTTTCCCCTCAGAATCAGAGCAAAAAGTTACATAGCTCAGAACAAGGGTGATCCTTCAAACAGAAGTTCCCAGGTTCTCTCCAAAACAGTTTTTAAGCTCTCACTTAGAACAGAACCAAATGCTTTACGAAGTACCACTGAAATATCTAGTTCTGACTGTAAGGCAGAACATTTTTCATTATCAGCAAGCATAAGGCCAGACAGCATCAGATCTGAATATTTTTTTCATGAAAAACTTTGAAAAGTTGCTACTACAACAAAACAACATTTATTACTTAATGAGAAGTTACTTGAGAACATATCTTCCAATTATTCAAAAGATGGGCACAGAAACCTTTCATAGCATTAACAAAATATTAAAACAGTTGGTTCCAAAACCATCTGACAACTCAGCAACTAAAATCAAAATCCATGTAGAGCTGTGCAAACTCTGTTAACACTACTTATACCCTCCTATATGTGTATATAAGTACTCTAGAACTCTATACATGTAGTTACTCTATAACTACTATAACATGATATTTAGACAATGAAATTTAAAATACCATTCAAATGTTTTCTCTAATTCAGAAACATACAAAAATCATGATCTATGGCCATCTGTGCTTGCCAGTTAGGAGCCAACTATAAAAATACAACAGTATGCAAAGTCAACAGTTGCCAGTATCTCCACACAACACTTGTCGATCAAATTACTGACAACCCACAAGTTCGTATGTAACACAGACACTTTCTTCTACTTATTATCTTACATGTTTAAAAGTTATGGTTGACATTTTACATTTTTATAAAGACTGAACTTTTAGCATCATCATTAAACTATAAAACCAGAGATGCGAAAGCATCAAGAAGGAAAGCAATCATCCTCATGTTTATAATAATACCATCCTAAATACAAATTACTTGCACCAGATTTAATTATTACCAGACTCACTTATATTTATTTATGAAACAACTATAAGCAGAACACTATCATGTTTACGTTTTCAACTGGGGAAAAATCACCAGAAAAAAATAAGCATTCACCAGTTTTACAGCATTCTGTACATTAATTTGAGTAGGTTCCTAATGAAATACTTGAAATCCATTTTTCCCACAGAGATACAGCAACACGGACACTACATCCCAAATTAAAAAGGTGTTTTTCCCCACCCCCAGCAGATGAATACTACGCCCCCAAATACAGACTTACTTTGAAGAACACGGAAAGAGCAAAGCACTATTAGAAATTATCTTAATTGCTTGTCATCTCACTGAGTTACATCAAAAAACTGCAGGTTTTATATAATCCTTTAATTGCACAGTCCAGATCAGCTCCTTAGGATGTACTATAGAACTGAATTACTAAATATATGCTTATATATTTGTATTTTCCTAAATTAGGTCTATGTTGTGTCTAATCTGGCACTGTAAAATCAAGTTTTTGAATGTGATTCTCCCAATGGAACGTTGTTTGGAAAGAACACATTGGTATCTAACTCTTTTTGCAGAGTTAAAATAGCATTCATAGGAAATGTTAACATCTGAACATTTTTTGGAATAAATTAATACTAAACCATAATATTTGATAAATATGCTCAAGTGAATCTAAAAGCTGGTTCACAGCATCAGCAAATAGATACAGAGGAAACCCCCCCCACATACCATATGGGGCAATGAAAAAATTACATGGGGAGGAGCAGGAGAGAGGCAAGATACCTGTGTTGGCTTTTCTACACACCTTGCAGTCTACCTATCCAAACCACCCATCTCCAGATTGGTTACAAATAGACAGAATTCAGTCACACCAAATACCTTCCTCATGCCAAAGTAAACAATATCCACCCCCCATACTCTCCTCATCTAATGAGCCACTCACCTCACCATAGAGGACCATTAATTTGCTCTTGATAAATTCCAGTCATGTTCTTACCCATCATGTGCCTGAACAGTTTCCAGGAGGATCTGCTTCATAATTTTCCCAGAGACAACCAGGCTGTCCTTCCTATAGATCTCCAGATTCTCCTTCTTGCCCTTGTTGAAGATGGACCTGATGCTTGATTTATTTTTTTCCCCAAGTGCATTTGGATGCACTTATTTACAATGACCTTTAAAGATGAGCAAGGGAATAGCCCTGTAATGACAGCAGCAAGCTCCTGCAGAATGCTTGGATACATCACACTCAGTCCCATCCCCAGCTTGACCTTTTGCACTGGGGATAATGCTTTACTCCCTCCAATTCTGCCATCAGGCTCAGGGACCTGAGAAACCTGAAGACAGTCCTTATCATTAAAAAGGCAAAGAAAGCTTTAAGTATTGCTTCTGTGTCCTTTTGTATCACATCATTTGTCAAGATAATTTTGAATTCTAAGCCTCTTCACCCACTTCAGTTTAATACTGTCTACATAAAACCATGCATTCTTTCCACTGCTAATAACATAAATGTAGAGTGACACAGACCCCTGGAAGACCACCTACTTTGAGAGCAGCACATTAGCACATTTTTAAAAAAAAAAAAAAAAAAAAAAAAAAAAAAAAAAAAAAGCTAAGATGCTTAGTACAATGTTTTATTCACTTGTAACCACAAAATCATGATGGTACCTAGACCAAGTCCTTAGTTTGTTTCTAAGACTGTGTGAAACAGTGTCAAAAATCTTACCACCACACTGACTTTCAGCAGGAAGTTCTGTCTGAATCAGCCCTAGTTACTTTAAGGCATTCTCATATTCAGAGTTGTGCAGATCCCCAAGGACCTTAATGTTGACAATTCATTAGACAAGTCTATTTCCTTTAAAAAGCAATCTCTGCCAGTCTTTTGAGACTCCCTACGGAGTATATGCAGAATCTTATTGATGACTGTAGCCTTGGTTATGGCGTATTATCAAGCATCAATGTAGGTTCCAGGGGGCCAGGGTTGGGGGCAATCAGATGTTTCTCAAAAATCATGAGTACTGATGAGAATCCTACAAGAAAAATCCTGACAGGTCTGAAGAAAACTGTAGTCAGGCAAATACTGTTTCCCGTGGGATCCTAATCAACACTCCGTTCCTGCTCAGATAGTTTGCTCTTCCATAACACACTGCAAACAGCCAACTGCAAATTCAAATTCATTAACTTTAAAAAAACCCCACCATTTCTAGTGTCCAGGGCTTCAGAGATGCAGATATATTGAGATGTGTAATGAAAAGCACAGAGAATCTGAAAGAAGCTTTGTCCAGCCTTCTTTATGCAGCTAATGCAAGAAAACTTTAATCACAGGATTTGCCATTTCTGTTTTGTGTTGACGCTGCAAGAAAGGGGCTGCAGCCCACTGCATGTTTTTCCTGATCAGCAGGATTCCTACACTTCACAACAATGCACATTTTCTTTCCTCCCGCACTGTAACATTTAGTCTATATACTAATTGAGGATGAAGTGCTCATTAGAAGTTGGCTAAATAAGGCTGAGGAGTTTATTTCTGGATGTTAAAGCATCAACTATCGATTTAACTTGAGTGTCTGTATACTGCCTATATTACTGTGGTTCATGTAAACTCAACTTTTTCCTCCTAAAGAAAAAAAGAAAGCCTTTATAATAGCAACACCTTTACCCTGCTAATAAACCCTATTATTTGCATTTATGTAGATGCATCTAGATTTGTTCCCCTCCACTTCGCACTGTGGCCTTTTTAATAAAAATGTAGGTATATCGTAAATATCTAAAGATCCAAAATGGAGGGAAGAAAACCCCTTTCAAAAGGTAGAGACAATATATAAAGGAATGGAATAAAGCGTGGTAAGATCTAAAGACTTTTGCACGTATCTGATTTCTCATTAACTAAGCAGTCAAAGAGAAAGGCACTGTTAGAATGAACAGACTATGTCTAAATAAGACTTTATTAATAACCAGCACAAATAATTTTTTTCAGGTTGGCAAGTGTCATAGAATTGGTAAAAAATTTAAAAGGTTACATCCTTGGCAACAAAACAAACAGCCTTTCAGACACAGATCATCACTTTAAATCCTGTTCAAGATAAGCATGGAGCAATAGCCACTCCCTGTTAATAAATACAAGTGTTGTAATGACTTCCACCCAGTTGTCAAAGGCAATCTTTTCACAAACATTACTGTTGAGATTTCCAAAGCGGTCGGAAGAATTTACATATGTTTTTACGAGGCTATATGAAGGCATTCTGGCCAGCCCTGTGTGCCAACTCTTGCACAGAAACTGAATAAAACTAAATTTTCATTTTAAAAACTTCATGGGTTTGATTTTTTTTAATAAAATACTCCAGAACAAGGCAAACTCAGTTGTGCTTCATTATTTTCCCACCTAGTTTATATTATTTTTACATGAATTCATACCATGTGGCATGTCTGGCACAGAACAGACAGAGCCCCCAAATTCAGGAGGTTTGTGAGTGAGAGCCCTGTGAGGAACAAAGACATAAGGCAAGAAGCAACTGCATGAATTCTATGCCCACTGTACAAGACTTGACAGGCTTCTACTACTTTTTTACACACTGCTGAATCATGAGAGAACAGTGAGTTCACAATGACTCCAATATTGCTCACAAAATTGCAGATTTGTCTGTGGATTTGGGGCTTTTTTTTTTAATAAAAAGAGGAAAGCAAAATTGAATTCCTGGAATATATTCCAAATAATGAAGAAAACGTAAGAATCATATCCCCCTTTGAGGACTCTGGTATCAGGATTTCCACTCTTCTTTTAAACACAGCAAACTAGGCTACCTAGCAGGACACACTACCAAGCATACAAAGACAGGGCATCATCATTGTTATGAAGCATTACCTGTAAGACATTTCTTCTATACACCTCTTAATTGAAAATACATATCCTCAATGTATGGTACTAATGGTAAATCAGCTACTTCACTTTATCATTTAAATGGATTTAGGTACATTTAAATATTTTCCTCCTGGTTTGTGGTTGGACACAGGAGGCTTCTTCACAGAGAAGAGCTCAAAACCAACTGAAAACATAAAAAAACCCACCAGGATTAAGGGACAACCACTTCTGTTACATCACAGCCTGCCAGCAAAGTCAGATTTTAGAAAGCCCTTATGCAACTTATTCTCCTTATTCTCTGTCATACCCATCTTATTAATATTTGCATAGAAACATACTCAATCCCAGAATCCTATCTACTCCACCTCTTAGACTTCACCAATCTTCTTGGGTCTTCCGCTCAGGATCATAGTTTTAGAGATACGTTGTAATTTTGGCATGGCAGTAGATTTTTTCATCAAATCTATGCTTTCCTCTGGGAATATCCACAAAAATTGTATATATTCTCTTTAAAATTATTATCCCCAATTGTGGGGAGTCTTACAGTTTTGTGATGTTCTGACATTTAGAAGCATGGTCCAATAGACTACTGCTCCTTTGCTTTGGCCAATGCTACAATTTAAGGTTGTTACAACTGTGATTTGATCACTCCCCCACTTTCCTAAGCTTAGTGTTTGGTTTCCGAGTCCCACATTCTTTGGTACAGCTGACAACTATTGAATTTGTTCTATTTGGAGGCCTGTTGGGGTTCCTTTCCAGAAGAGGGAGGAAGCAAGAAAACTAGCTCCATACTTCCACAAAACTAAAAATTCTAAGAAACCTTAGTATTTTTAATCATTCTTTTGTCTTTCCTCCACTGGTTGTAGAAAATGTTTGTAACATAAAATGCTGGCTTCTCAAGAAATCATGTAAAAATGCAGATTAAGACTTCTTTAAAGAAACAGGAACACCAGAACCATCAACACAATATGGCATGCCAGCAATTTGCAGTCAACATACAAGCATCTCATCATCATAAATTTCAAGATCTATTTATGTTTCAGCATAGCAGCCAAAAGACTGCAATTACCAGATTCATTTCATTGAACTGTGGTACATTTAACAACATGTCTTTGCGAATTCAAAGTGTCATGTTAGCTGGTACCAGTAACAAAAGGATTCTGAAACGAATACATAGCAATATACTCTGAAATCTCTACCTATGGGGCACATATCTCAGACAGAGCTTTCAGTCCCTAAATTAGGATTCCCAACAAGTGTGTTAGTAGTATATAATCTTGTATTACCATATCAGGTAGGACAACAAAGTTGGATGTCAGCAGACTTTTCTTCTTTTGCCCTCATTTTCATCAGATTTTTCCCTATTCCAATCAAACACTACGATGCTACAGTCACCATATATTATTCTTCAGTTAGTATCTCTAGACATCAATATTTAGAACTGCCTATTTGTTGGTTACTTCCTGTGTGAAAAAAACCACAGGATTTTCTGGTAACACCTATATATGTCAAAAGATTCAATCTGCTTTCCTTGGAGTATCAGACATACTTTACTGAAAGCACTTTAGAAAGAATTTGTGGTGGTGACCAAACTTATTTCCAAATCAGTATAAACAAACTTGTGATACTGTTATAACTGATGGAAACAAATGTCCCAGTCACCTTTGTTTTGCTTTTGCAACACCCATACTAAGAAAACAAGTAGTGGGAAAGTCGACCACAGAAATAAGGCGGAGACTAGTGTTAAAACGAATGAAGTCTTGAATGTAAGCAGAGCAACTTTGCACTTTCTTTTCTGTAACTCCTCTTTACACAAGGAACGAACAGCAAGAAAACATTTTAAATTGTGTTTTGACAATGCAGTTTCTTGGTTTCACAGTGTTACTAACAATACTGCGTTGCCTTAGTTCTCTATTTTTGTGAAATTCACTGGGCATCTTAAAGACCAACTTTCTCTAATCTACCTACAGAACAAAGATTATTGCAAAGTGTGGTTTAACTGCATCCTCAGAAGAAAGCGTTAGTTTAAGCTTATTCTGCCTTGCATTACTATCATAAAGTAGACAGCTACTTCAGAGCTTTGAACAAAAAGGTGTATTGACAAAAACACTCAAAATAAATAATCAAGCCCTGTATCAAAAGCAAGAACAGAACTCTGGACCAAGGGAAATGGAGATAAAAAACAGGAAATAGAAGAAAAAATGGAGAACACAAATAGGAAGAGTTTTAGTAGTGCCAACTGAAAACAGCATTGCAACCCCTGATTTTAATTCAACTACTTTTTTTTTCATAAGGACCCAATAAAATCCAGAAGAAACTTGAACACAATGAAAAAAGGAAAAAAGAACACAGAGAAAACTGTAAAGAACAGGCAGTTCTATTATCCTCAAGAGAACAATCAAGTTCAAATAAAAACCTCAACATTAAAGCTAGTCATCCCTGTTTTTCTGCTATTAGAATGTCTTGTAAACAATTTCACAGATTACCTGACCATTCGATCTCACATCTGAGCTTATGTGCCACCCCAGCAGCAATCATTGATTTCTATAGATAAAATATATTTAAATTTCAAATGTATAGAAATCTCTTTTAATAAATGCAGATACCTACTGTTCTGAACAAAAATAAATGCACACACAGTGAGGTGAACACCTCAGTTTTTGTTTCTCTTTAACCTCTACTCAATTTCTGTCCTATCTGCTTTTACTCAAAGTTTTAAAGCCACGTGTTTTCTCCCCAGGGAAACATTCAGTGCTTGTATCTGTGATTTTCTTTGCAGGACAAAAGTCAGTTCTTAAGCTTAATCATGTTCATAAGCAAAACACACAGAGGCAAATCCATGTGCCTCCTACTGTTTGCATTTAGAACTGACAGAGATGCAACAGAGTACACTGAAGTCTGTAAAAGAGCCAAAACCCTCAAAAGTTTGGAGGGACCTGGGAAAAGAAACAGCTTAGCAGTATGAAAGAGGAATGCCTAGGAATTAGGTACAAGTTTGTGAGGATCTTCATGTCCAAGAAAAGTGGATCCCTAAAACTGTTCTTCATCATAGCATTTATTTTTTTTTTCATAGCTTCACTGTATTCTCCTGCTTTCTTACAAACCAAAATTAGGCAGTTTCTGTTCACATCTGCTGAGCCAAAGCTCAGTCACACCTTTCCAGGAGAACCTTGAGAGTTAGTCTACACTCCCCTTCAGCTGCCTCCTCTCTTCCCCATTAATGCTCACACACCATCTTCAGACACAGCCCAGCATCATTCTCATTCTGTGAGCTCAACCCATAAAGCTGCTCTCCTCCACAGAATGACAACCATGACTGAGGGTTTATGATGAAGTTAGCACTTGGTGATATGGCAAATTCAGCTTCTTATTTTAAGAGAAAACAGAGTAAGAAAACAAAGACTGAAAAGGAAATTCTCACTTCCAGGATTCTGGAATTTAATTATTTTCATTCAAGTTATTTGAGGCAGACAGGATAAACAAAATGAACAGTCTACACCTGAAAGCAATAGAAGATGTGCTAGTAGGCCAGCTCTTCAGTGAAATGTAAGGTTTAAGTGAATGTAATTTGTCTTCTGTGATGAAAAATTCTTAATAACCCCTGAAATACTACTTTTTTTTCCCCTCCTCAGGTAAATTACAGGGAGTTTAAAAAGACTGTGTTTTACAGACATAATCGGCATGTTAAATTCTTCTGGGGTTTTAAGTTAGTATTTTAATCACTGTGGCACTTAACTATGGTATGCTTTGCTTGAGTCTTATTCCAAAAAACCTGATCAACAGCTTTCCTTGAGAAATCCAAAATTTCTAAGTCTGAAGAGGTCAGACATAAGGAAGTAAAAACTTTTTTTCCCCTCAAAAGAAGAAGATGTAAGAATGCAAAGAGCAAACATTCTCAGACTCTTACACAATGCTATTTTAATAGAACATAATTTTCATCTTCAGCCACCAGAAACATTTACATGCATGACCAGAAGAAAAAATAAGTAATTATTTCTTTTTACCATGCAATTTGTGAAGATAACTTGTCAAATCAGTTATACAACCTGTCATACTTGTCCACTGAGTGCCATTAGAACTTCCCAAACCAGCGCCACTGTTCCACCTGCTCAGCAATTCCCTAGTATACCAGGGATCAAAAGCAGTAACACTGCTTATTCTGTACTCAAGTATTTAACCAAACCAGTTCACTAATTTCTTAAGGTTCTTCAACAATTATACGATTTCTTCAAATCCCGCAACAAGAATGTATTACAAGCATACACAGAACCTCTGAAAATCAGGACATTAAATTTTGTACTCTTAACATAACACCTGAAATCCCGGACCAACCCAAGAGAATTTACAAAGTAAGTTACTATCTTTCTCTCATTCACCGTTCACACACCAAAAAAAAAACCCCACACATCTAAGGAGGGTGCCCTTTCCTCAACACAAATTTAAACTGGACCAATAAACATATTTAAATACTTTGTAAATAAAATTTCAGTACTGTAAAATGGACTATTCCATAAGAGATGCGACTGCTATTTTTGTAACTCTCAATTTTACCAGTCAGAATAGATGTGCATTTCATGTGTGTGCACATAAACTGAATCAAAGTATTTTTTTAAATTTTAAGTTTTACCAAAATACACTCAGGTATTTTCTAACAAGGGAATCTGAGCCCCTGACATTCTTATTCTGAAGCTAGCAAAATGCTGTGTATGGTTTTGAAAGTTCATCAAAACAGTGCAACCTCCTGATAAGACGAGCCAGCTGCTAAATAAATACATTAAATTAAAATACCCAACTACCATAACTAGAATATACTGTAATGTTAGATGAGACTTCCAAGCAAACTGATGCACACAGGCACGCACGCATAGCATGATGTGCACATCAACACTGCACCAACATCTTTAACCACCATCCTCTGCAGTATTTTGTCAGACCAGATAAACCTACACTGTATCTCAGGGCATCAACAACACTCTGGAACCTCTTAAGCAAGGCACAAACCACATAGAATCACTGAATGGTGAGGGTTGGTAAGGAGCTTAAGATCATTTAGTTCCAACCCCCTTGCCATGGGCAGCAACACCTTTCACTAGACCACGCTGTTCAAAGCCCCATCCAACCTGGCCATGATCACTGCCAGGGATGGAGCACTTACCACTTCTTCGGGCAGCCTCTTCCAGCGCCTCACCACTCACAGTAAAGAATGTCTTTCTTTTATCTAAACTAAATCTCCCCTGTTTAAATTTTTGAAGTTCACTGTGTTTTGGGGCACTGATCAACTTAACTATAAGCATCTGTATTTCCACTGCTGGCACACATCTTCCTTCCACCTTCCATGTCAACCAACCACATTTCCCTTAATTAGCCTTTCTGACAAACACTTTTCTTACTCCACCATAATCAGATCATGATCCAAGATGAAGAAACTGCTCATCTGGGGAGGGCACAGGAGAAACCAATACAATGGGTGAGACAGATGCTTATAGAGGCTGGGTTATTATCTAGCATATCTACCTTGTGACAAACGAAAATAAATTATTATAGGTCTGGAAAAAGGAGCATGCAATTTACCGGGTTTAACTTTGTGCCTCTCTTGTCTTCATGGGTTTGAAACAGACAGAACAGCAACATATGGTACAACTGCTTCATCACAGACTTGGCACAGTCTCCAGAAGTCAGCAAGGTACACATGAATGTTGGTGAGCCTCTATCATGAGCTTTATATTTCATTTTTCAAATGATGTTCTGGTGAAAGCTGTATGTTTGCACTAAGACCCATTCTGCCAGGCTTGAGTACACTTAGCACCTTCCAGTCAGGATAAGATTCACAACGCAGCTTTTCACTCCCAGCAATAGTAAAGGAGGATTCAAAAGAAATTTCCATTGCAGAAAAAATCCATTTGCAATAAACTTCTCTGTAAAAAAATCTATGTGGGGAGACAGCGTCTTAAAAAGACATCAAGAAAAATTTCCATTGCAGATAAATTCTCACAAACCCAAATTCCACAGCTTGCTTAGTCAACTTTATGATCAGAAAACAACCAAAGGATTGCTTTATAGAAAGCTCATATTGCATAAAACTTCCACACTGAGATTCGGCAGTAGTTAGCTATCTACTTTTTGATTAAAAAAAACCAACAGGCCAACTCAAACCCAAACAAGAACCTAAGTGCCAATTTTGAATAACTCTACTGTTAGCAAAGTACCAGCCACCTCCACTGCACCTACTACACTCATTCACCAGTCTCCCAATTACCTACTTTCATCCTGCAGTTCATTTAATATCTTATTTATATTTAAAATGTATGATTTCAGGTGAATGATCAAGGTATCTGTAACATAGCATATCTGTGCCTTTAGCACAGTAACATCAGACTTTAATACACTTTCCCAGCTATTTTATTTAAACAACACTCAGTGGTTAGGTTCAAAAGTTTTTCAGATTCTTGCTGCTGTGGTTTGCAGAAAATATTCACTGGAGCCAACCAGTTTTAGGAGAAATACTGATTATGCTACTGTGAATGTGTCTGTATCCTTGAAAAAGAAGAGCTGCAGGAGCAACTCCCGTTTCCATTCTCTGGTAACAGAGTTTCTTCTTTCCTGTCCGTGACCTAGTCTCCACAGTACAACACATTTAATTACATCACTCGTGAAAAAAGGGGAAACAGTATACAGAACGCTGATGAAAAATCTAAAAGCTAACACTGTTTTTACAGTCCCTTTCCATGTAAAGCACATAGAGCTTTAAAGTTATTATGACTTCAATCACAAGGAATGTTTAAAAGTACAGAATATGAAAGCCTTCAGGCAAACACTTGTACAAGAACATCATTAAATTTTCGTCAGAAATTACTGGAAGAAGGGTGAGAGTTACGGCAGTGCTCTTAAAATGCAAAATAAATTAGTAAAGAGTGTACCCATCTTTTCTCAAGGTAAAAAGGGAGTCACTGAATTCCTGCTGGAATACTGGCTTTTCATAGGATCATAGAACAGTCAGGGTTGGAAAGGACCTCAAGATCATCTAGCTCCAACCCCCCTGCCATGGGCAGGGACACCTCACCCTAGACCATGTCCCCCAAGGCTCTGTCCAACCTGGCCTTGAACACCGCCAAGGATGGAGCATTTACCACTTCTTTGGGCAACCTGTTCCAGTGCCTCACTTTCAGTAACTGTCATTTTCTGTGTTAATTCCAGGCCTACATGGACAAAACCCCATAAACTCGCTTGATAAATTCTTCTCTGTGATTTATTACACTGGCAAATTTACTTCAACCATTTTCTTTGGGAACTACTTTCTAAATATTTGCAAAACAACTAGCCAAACTGGGCGTGACAGACTGTACTGCCACCAGTTCCTGATTCGTCCCAGTGCCTTTTAATAGTGCTGCATATAATAGTGCTGCATAATGCTGTGTAAACACCGTTCTGGCTCTAAGCATTTCAGAACAGCTTTTCCTATATAAACATGCAGCTCTGTCTAGAAGAGTTTCCCAAGGTATGTTTTGAAGACTTTTTCAAAGGAAAAGGAAACACTAAGTTACAAAGTTTTGTCTAATACAGCAAAATACCTGTTCAATATTTCTCAAACTACACTACCATTCCCACAGACCACATAAACAAGGAAATTACAATGTTTTGTAATTTCTTCTTTAGCTTGTCTTCTTGTTGCTCATATTACCAGCTCCAGAGGAGTTACATGCTTATCTTCAGAGTGAATGACTGATTGAACAACTTCTAACCATCTGCATTGCTGGAAGGAACGAGACTACCTAATGTCAAAACACGAATTTTACCTCATTTTCCTACAAATGCTACTAATTAACTCATTGACCACACTGAAGCTTTCTTTGAAGTAAAGAAGAGGTCCTCCTACAGTACGGGAACTCCAGTCTCTTGCCCAGAAGGTGAAGTGCTTCGCAGCCGGTGTACACTGAGCCATACTTAAGGAGAAAAACACTAAACTCCCAGATTAGCGCTGGGGGAAGCCCGCAGGGCACTGACTGAGCCGCCCCGAAGGCCCTGAGGTGGCGGCGGAGTCCTGCGGGTGACCCACGGGCTACACAGCATCTTCAGACAAGAAGTAAACACACTTCACCGCATCTCTAATCCTCTACATCCTAAGGCTCTCTCCCGGTATTAGAACCACACTGAGAACAGCTGTCGGTTTTATCAACTTCCTTAAGGTTTACAGGGAGTTTCCCAGGTTTAGGAGGCAAAAGGAATCCGCACAAAGGGTGAGAAGCAGTAGGGAGGTTAGCTCTCCTTCTTCTCGGCTTTTCCTCCAGCGGGCACGGCCAGCGGAGCAGGCCCTGCCCGGGCTGTCACCGCCGGGCCCTGCAACGAGCACCTGTAGCATGCACGTTGCTGACCCGCTGTCACCGGCCCCGCACCCCGGCCGCGGAACGCCGCTCGCCCCGAGGCCGACGCGCGGGGAAGTGCGGGGAGGACGGCACTCCCCG
>JANRGW010010437.1:0-15391 GCA_024733675.1 Psilopsiagon aymara
CCCAGGGAAGTTGTGAATGCTCCATTGTTGGCGGTGTTCAAGGCCAGGTTGGACAGAGCCTTGGGTGATATGGTTTATTGGGATGTGTCCCTGCCCATGGCAGGGGGGTTGGAACTAGATGATCTTAAGGTCCTTTCCAATCCTAACTATTCTATCATTCTATATAAGCCTCAGAAAAAAGTTAAAAAAATGATTGTGAAAAGAATATGAAATGCAATGTCATACAAGGAAACTGATTCAAAGGTTTATTTAGGGGGTTCCTACTGACCAGTGAATGGAAGATGAGTTCAGCAATTGTGCCTTTTATGCTCTGGTAGAAGGCAGTGGCGTTTTTGGGATACTCTAGGGGAGGATGTTATCAAACTGGTTAGGACGAAGTACAGAGTGAGAGATTTAAACTGCAGAGTCTGGAAGAAAGGGGCTGAAACAGAGTGGCTGGACTTGATACTCATGAGGATGAAAAGAAACGTCACAAGTGACTTTTAATTTGCTGGTGTAAGCATTGAAATCCTAGTGCTGGCATTACTTGTAGGGAAAGGAGGAAGCTTTTGTAGGGAAAGCATTTAATATTAGGGCAAGTTAATTTATGTTGGTGACAGAAAGAAAGCCTGAAAATTTAGAAGGAAAAATGAGGTGTGTGCATAAGTGCAACACATATGGCTTAGGGGAAAGATGGGTTTGACAACATAGTTTCATGAGCTGCTAGATTTGAACTCAGGCCTATACTCCTCTGCTGTCCCTTACCATGGATTCCTGCCATCTCCTTTGTTAGATCACCTTAGACTGCTTTGGCAATCTTGAAATGGCATCTGAACAGTCAATGCAGAGGGTAGTGCTAAAGTCACAAGCTAAAGATCACCTAAGAGCAGCTTGCCAGACCTTTCAGAAATGCCCATTGTTATGGTGGGCTGCCCAGAATGGAGAACAATCATTGATAGGTAAAATAATGACTGATTTGAAGCCTTGCTAAGGATGAGATGTCAGAGCAAGGATGATGACTAGCAGTAACAAAAGAACCAGAAAATCCAAGTCGTAGGAGTATAGGGGAAAGTCCTTGAGATATGCCTGGGAAGGGATCTTGAGTTATTTCGGTGAGAGCACTTTTATTCAAAGGGAAACAGCGGAAACTGGGCTGGATGTGATCCAGTGTAGAATTGGAAGAGAGGAGCCAGTGTACTGGCTTCAGCCTAAGCTCGCAACAAGTTTGTAGATAAGGGAAAGGAAGAAAGGACTAAATGCTGAAATAGGTAGGGCTCTTGCAGATAGCGGAAAGCAAGGGAACAGTGGGAAAGTAGAGTGGTAAGTGAAGACTAAACTTACCTGAAAGAAAAATATGCCATGGAAAACAAATGAAAGAGGTTAAAGAATTTCAGAGGAAAGGTGAATATCATCTATATGGTGATATATTAGCAATTATTGGTTTTTTAGTAGGAATTAGGGAAGACCAATGAGAGAATTTGGTTGGAAAACCAAGAAACTTGATTATTAAGTGAAAAGGAAATGGGCCAAACGACCTTTTAGTTAGTTCTAACTGATTTGAAGCAGCAGTGTGCTGCTGCCTGCCTTTTCCTCTTTCCACGCAGGCAGCAGTGCATATTGCCGACGTGTGCCGGTGTTACAGTGGCTGGTACGGTGCTGCCTTGGCTCTGGGAGGAGGAGGATGCATCCAGACTTCAGGGGCCACACAACCTAATTATCTGGCTCTGGTCCAGCTGCTGATTGACCCAATAAACTCTAATGAATCTGGATTCCTGCAGTCTGATTTGCTTCCTCCCCCTGTTATGTGCCTTTCTCAGTCCATGAAGAGCTGAAACCTGAGTGCTGGCTTTGACAAAGGGAGTGAGAGGAGGGGGAAGGGAGGGGAAGAAAAGGCAGATAACAGCCGAATGTAATCAGTGTTTTATTACCATCCTCAGGAAGTGGGAATGGCTTTAAAAAAAAAAAAAAAAAGTAGTAAGTTGGAGCAAAGTAAGTTAGTTATGGTGAGGTTATTTGACAGGAAATTACAGAATACAAACAGACAGAATAAACACATTTTAAAACAGGGTAGGAAATCTCAAGTTACTTCACTGTGTATATTCAAGCCCCCCAAAGCAAAGGCTGAAACTAGCAGTTTAAACAAAAGCTATCTTATCTGATAAAGGCATTTCAAGCACAAAAGGAAATTTATGTATTGGGTTGACAATCTTAAAGTAAACTGATTGTCTTGATAACACCATAGGTTTAATTGTGGGAAAAAATGGGGTTCATTTGTATGACCTGCAGACACTGTAAATTCCCATGTATGTTCATTCCTTTTCTTTCTTTGTACATTTCTTGTCTCCTAAGCAGTGTTTATCAGTATTTTCCAGAAACTGTAAAGGTAGATTATGCATGTAGGACGAGACTGATAAATATGTGCATATTTTAGAGCCTCCCATGCAGACCAGATAAGATTCATTTCCTATGCTACTGTGTAGAAGCATATTAATGATACTTCAGCAAGTACTGCTTAGATTCACCATTTTGGCATAAATATGTTGGTTCGGGATAAGGGTAGAATTTTCAGTACTAGACATGAGCATTGTTATTCATTTTACAGTTAGTATATTTGTGATGTATTCTTGAATACTTGTTGTGCCTTCTTACTTTCTGTGAGGAAACTATTCTGTTAATCCAACACCTTTATTCTGAGTCTGTAAAGCATATTGAAGTGCAAGGAGAGCAGAACTTGCTTGCTAGTGTGGTTCTGCTGTAGCCCTGCTATAGGTACCAAAGCTGCAAAGAATAGCAAGGAAGACTTTTCTGGCACTTGGACTGTCACTGTGTTTTTTGTTGCAAACAAGATTATCTTTAAGGAAAGATGCTTTTTTATTTTATTATTTTTTTTTTTTAAGGAAATGCTGCTCAGCTGCCAGTATTCACTTTTTACCATTTTTGTTTGAAGTTTATTGCTGACAGAAAAAACTTTGCATCTATGTACATATGTGTCTTTCTAAGTGGGATAGGATATGTACTATAGGGTTGATACAATTTAATTTGCTGGGAGAGAAGGAGCAAGGAAAAGGAGAGGAAATAACTTAGTTGGCAAATGATATATTATCTCTGTTCAGATCAAAGACTTAGAACACTGTGGGACAAATGCTCTTGACTGAAGCAGTAAGAAGCAGCATTAAGAGGTTAGTAGGTACACCTACCTGGTTGCTGCGACTTGGAACTTTGTGTTCCTCCTTTCCTGTTCCTCATAAGGCTGCATATAACAGTGTATTACATGCAGCAGGCACATCTGTGACTCATTGCCTTGTCGTACTTGCTCAGTCCTGGGAGACATGTAAGTTTGGTTTTTTTTTTTTAATCCAAATTAGTTTGTTCTCTGTGTCTCTGACTCCCTGTTCCTAACGCTGTTGAGTCTTCATAATCTATGAATGCAGCAAAATAGTCTTTTAGGAGAAGGCTAACTTACTGAGGGTTATGTTGGAAGTTAGTGGTAGGTGATGCTTCTCTTTGGCTGCGGTGCAACAAGGCATCCTAATGGCTAAGTCAGATAAGTGATGGGTTTCATCTGCACTCAAATCTGTCCCTTATATAGGTGATCCAGGCATGCATGGAGATCTTCTGGCAACCACAGTGCTCAAAAATATCTGATCTCATTGAGGGTCAGAGAGTACTACTGGATTATAGCATAAAAATGAGTTCCCATCAAATTGCATTGAAGAACACAAGACTACAAAGTCCAATGGTGTTCTATTGCTGGAAAATCTTGCTAGGAGTCCTGTAAAACTGTCAAGATCTGATGGGTCTGTAAGGGGTTTTGCTCTCTTTAACCAAAAAATATCAAGTTGTCAACAGACCATGCGGATTGAGTTGCAGTATAAATATTCTGAACTTGGGATCACTGGGTTTTGCATGCAAAATAAATAAAAGTAACACCTGTGCAGGAAAGAAGTTGGTCTTTTTACTATTGATTTATGTCTTATTTAAATGACCTCCTACTTTAACAGGATTTCATAACTCAAATGGGAGACTTCATGAGGGAAAGTTGTGGGAGGAAAATAGCTTCCTCCTTAAAAGGGGAGAGTGTTGATGTCAATATGAATCATTAATCTAGAAAAAAAAAAGAGAAAAAAGGAGGGAAAAAAATCAAGAAACTGAAAACAAAATAAGAAATGAAGCTAAAATATCTTTCTAAGAAGCATATACTGAGTCTATGGAAAAACTGGGAATAGAGTCAATAGAGTTGATTGGCTCAAATTTTATTTTCATCCCTTCTCCCCAAAACCTTCTACAGTTACTCCCTGATACAAATCTGAACTGTAGAGGTGGTACTGTTGTAAAAGGAGATCAATACAAGGCAGTGTCCTATAAGCCACTCTTCAGGATGCTGTTGCAAATACTGGGAACTTGCTTCTCCCATCAGCTGGGTATTTTTTTTGTTTGTTTTTTTTTTTTTTTTTTTTTTTTAGCAACAATCAATACAGTTTGGCACAGCTGATAGAAGTTTTCCTTAGGGTTAAATGCCATGCTTTAAAATTAACATCGCTGAAGAATCCCAAGATCATTTAAAAAATAATAAATAATTGGCTCTTACTATGAAGTATCTTTTATAATCAACTTCGCTTTTTCTTTTTAAAATTGAGAAATGTGTGAATGAGATATTAAGGAGATGCCTTTATCACAGGTGATCATTATGAGACATTATTTTTTTTCTGCCTTACTTCTATTTTGTAGCTATTATTTTACATATGCTGAAAATCTAAAACTAAGTTCTGGAGATGTAAATCTATGGCATTATAACAATCCTTAACACAGACTTATCCTGTGACTAGGTAGCAAGTGCGTCCTTAGCTGAGTAAGGATTAATGTTTAGAATCATAGAATCCATAGTTTCGAAGGGACCTCAAAGATCACATGGTCCAACCTTTCATTGCAAAACTTGACCTAGACTAGATGGCCCAGCATCCTGTCCATTAATCTTCAGTCCCCTACACTGAGGATTCCACCACTTCCCTGGGAAGATTGTTCCAATGGCTGATTGTTCTCAGTGTGAAAAATTTTCCTCTTATGTCCAATTTGAATCACCCCAGAAGTAACTTGCACACATTGCCCTTCATTTTTAACATGTGACTCCAAGTAAAAAGGGAGTATCCATCTTCTTTGCATCAACCCTTTAAGTACTGGGACATGGTGATAAGATCTCCCTGAGCCTCCTTTTCTTGAGGCTCAACAAACCCAGTTCTCTCAGCCCTTCCTCATGTGGCAGGCTTCCCAGTCCTTTTGATCATCTTTGTGGCCCTTCTCTGGACCGTCTCCAGCCTACCCTCATTTTTTCTCTTTTTTTTTTTTTTTTTCTTTTTTCTTTTTTTTTGTATAGCTTTCACTTCCTGGTTAAAATAAGAAAAGTAGCCAAGTTTCAGGATATAAAACCATTTTGAAAGTTTAACACAGTGTTATTTTTTTCCCCTTCATAACGCTGATAAAATAGATGGGCTCATTTTTTTTTGGGGGGAAAAAAAGGAACAACCCAAAAACACAAAAGAAAACACTATTTTACATTAAACTGAAAAGTAGGGGAACTAGTCTGGGAAAATTCTGTTTGCTGATTATGACAGGTGTGTACATGAAGCTCACTGTGACTACTGGGAACAAATAAAGGCTAGGTCAAGAAGTACAGTCAGTCTTGTCTTGTGATTTTGGCTGTAGGGGTTAGGTTAAGTCTGTGCCATCAAGTGTGCTTTTCTGGTCACACAACTGATATTTTGTGTCTAGGTGAGTGACTTCAGGTAAGAGCAAATTGATGAGAGCTGGGGTAAAGATCCAGCTCACCTGACAGGATTGCTCTGCCTACTCCATTGAGAAGCGCTCCAAGCAAGAAAGGTACTTCTGCAAAGGTGAAAGACCTACCAGTTGGATTTGGGGATTTTTAGGTCTGTACAATGTTCTAAAATAAGGTTCGTTTATTTCACTCATGTCCCTGCATCTTGAAACTCCACTGTGGGTAAAATTTGAACTAATTAACCCGTAACAGACGTAAACCACGTTCATATCCAAACCATATGTTATCCTTGTAGTTTATCTGTACTTGTTTCCTTTGAAAACAATGAAGGCTGAGCATATAGTTTGCATGTATATGGTTTTAGTTTTGCAACTTTTTTAATGGTTTCCAAATATAGACAGCAATACATTTTGTTTCAAGGTGTTTTGAATAGAGCACCTGGCACATTTCCAGCTTTTTTTCTAATCAGTCACTGGCTGGCTTAGAAAAAAATTTAATTTAAAATAGGAAGCGAGTATTTTGCAGAGGCACTTAATACAGCTTCAGTCTAGTACTAGGGTCTCTATACTATTAGGTGATAGTTGTGACCTTTGCCTCTGGAGAAGAATAATTCTGAGAAATCTTGTTGCTCCTTGTTTCAAAAAATAAAAGTTTCTTTTGAACACTTCCAATTGTAGGGGAAGGGAGAAAGGCTGAGAATAAGATTGAATTTTCTTGTGTAGCTTCAGAAGACAGAGAATTAAAAAAATCCATAAATGTATTTTTACAAATGTTAGATATTCAGACCAATCTCATTCCTGTTTTCTTGGTGTGGCTTGAATGTTCATGGATTAGCAGTGTTACTAGACATTCACAGTAATGTAAAAGGTCTTTCTCCAGGGGCCACAGTTTTGCAACTTGTGATGGGACAACGATGTGTTTTCCTTTACCGTGGGACAGTGGCAATTCATTTTAGTTATTGTGTAAGGCAGACATACTTATAAAAGTCTCCTTTTTCATATCCCCTTACCCTGCCATGTGAAAGCTCTGCAGTTTGGCAGGAGAGAAATAGTCTACAAATGAAAGTATCAAGTTTTGCAGCCCTTCCTATAGTATGTTGATGTTGCTCCTTGAACCCAGCCTAAGGGAGCCATTAAAGCGATCATCTCACAGCTGAAGCGGGGAAGGGGAAGAGTAAAGTTTCTGGAGTGCTCTCAGTCTCTAATAGCCATGGGACCTGTATTCCATGTTAAAATGCAGTTTTAGATTTAGTGTATTCAAACTTAGTAACACTTAAGATATATATTTACATAGTATTATGTGAGAATTTTCCAAGCAGCTTATTTAAAATCATAGGATATTACTTATAATATTTTAATTGCCTAACATTTTTTCAATTAATAGCCCAGCATGGGAATTATTTTCTTAGGGATCAGTTTGAATGAAAGAGTAGAAAAGAAATATTCAAACTTTTTTATAATACAAATTTTTAATTGTAGTAGATACAAAGAAAAGTTTTATGTACCTAGATCTATATAGTAGCTATCCCACTAAACACAAACTGATTTCTGTTATATGATAATATAATAAACACCATAACCTAAAAAATGTAAGAGTAAAAAATTCTTATTGAAACGTAAATGTTATTTATACAAGATACTTTTTTAAATGGAATGAATATTGTTGTCAGAGTAAGACTGCATTAGAAAATGATTCTTTAAATGTTGAGCATCAGCAAATAGTGGAACAGTGAACTATCCCCAGTATTTACAATATTAAGAATTATCCCAGCATACCAGATACTTGGCTACTTTTAAGCAATCTTATTTTGTGTACGAATGTTGTGATGCAGGTGGTCATAAAAGAACAGCAAATGCAGATTTCAGGTAACGTATGTCAATTTTGTTCTGCTTCTGAAAGAGTCAAACATAAAAAGCAGCTAGTGTTCAAAATACCCCCATGGTCTCCTAACAAGGCCAACACTTGAAGAGAGGTCAGACTTGCGCGTTATGTTAAAATCAGGCTGAAATGAATTTTTGAGATAAGTTTATTTCCCCAAGCAAATATTCTTTTTTAGATCTATTAAAGTCAAACTGCCTTTTAGTTCAGTGTGATATGTAATGAGGAGAAACTGGATAAAACATTGTATGTGAAGACACAGCAAGTATGAGTGATATGAATTATTAAGACGCAGATGTGAGTCAAGTCCTGAGCAGAAAGGACCATGTAGGTCTTTTCTGTTACACAAAGTCTCTTCTTCAGTGGGTTTGGCACCAGTGTAATCTGACAACTGGTCTGTAAACTCAATATTGGTTAGCATTTAAACCCAATCTCTTTAAAACTGGTAACTGATAGAAACTGAAGCATTGAAGTCAAGCAACTGGTAACAAATAGACACCAGGAGACTGTCTTCTGTGCCTCCCTGCTCAGTTCCTTACAACCCTTTCTCACAGTCATTTTGCCTGCTCAGAAGGGAAAATGTCTCCTGCCAGACCTTGGTTGAGGCTTGTGCCATATATGCATCCACTGGCACTGTCAACTATATGACAAAATACTCCAGGTGGTTTCAGGAGTCTTCCTCAGAAAGCCGCAAACCAAAGTAGTCTTTTTCTGATGTGGCAGTACCTTGGGAGCAAGAAAGAAGACTGAGCTTTGCTGTGTCACTGTTGTTGGTGATGAGACCCATTTTCCTGAACCTTATACAAGGGTAGTCCTGCAAAAACTAGATAAGCATGTGGGTTTGCAACCAACACAAGGGGATTACTGAGTTCAGAGGGGCTTTGTCCAGCTACCTGGAAAGCCAGGCATCAAGGAATGAAAGACACCACAACTCTGAATGAAGGAGGGAACCACTTGTCTTTACTGTATAATTTGAATTGGGTTTCAGCAATGGAATTTGATTTTTGAAGGCATCTTCCAGTAATATGTTCACAGCCTGTAAGAGATCTTTTGCAGAACTGGGAACAGATTCTGTGTCACTTCTGAAAAATAGATCAGAGCTGGAATGCGACAAGCAGCCTGTTCAGCTACAGCTGCTGAACACAACATGTGTGCTGCCCTGCATATGATAAGGTTATATCCAGCCGTATTTCTCATGAAAATACTGTGGATATTGGAATGGAAGCAGAACCTCCTTTATTCTTGCAGTACAGTAATTCTGAAAGGATTTTTTCCACCACGGCAGCTCTGTCTCCATGCCTGCACCTTAGGAAAGTTTAACATACTTGGGAACTGTTTTCACTTGTCCAGAAAGGCAAGCCCTGTGTAAGGATAGCTATTTATTGGAAGGCCAAGTAAGATGTCAAACTGTTTGCATGTATGATTTTTTCATGTTTAGATACTGGAGGTAGACTCAAACTGTGGAAGAAGATGTTACAATAGAAACTATACAAACACACACAGCTAGCCTGTAAAGTTTTCATTTATTTTTAGATGAGTTCAGATGTATTTGAGTGAATTACATCAAACAGAAAGATTAAAAGTGGACTATATTGCTTTAAATGCATGCAGTCCCAAACCTTTTTTGATCTCTGATGGCATGCTTTCTTGGCATACACCCAGTTTTGCAGTGAGGAGGGTCTCTGGAACATGGTCTCCTTCAGCCGTCTACTGTCACTTTCTGTTCTGCCCCTTCTGAGCTTCTAGCATCTTTCCCACTTAGATTAAGGTGTGAGCTGAGCATGTGGTGTTATTTCTTCTTCCTTTCACCATACCAGCTCACTTAGCCAAGGAAGATGAAGAACATAAACCAAGAAGTCTTAGTGGCATGCTAGTGGTGGAGACAGCAAAACATAGAATCATTTAGGTTGGAAAAGACCTTTAAGATTGAGTCCAGCTGTTAACTTATTACCACCAAGTCCACCACTAAACCACCCCCTGAAGTGCCACATCTATGCATCTTTTAAAAACCTTCAAGGATGCTGACTCAAAAACCTCCTGGAGCAGCCTTTTACAGTGCTATAAAACCGTTGTGTTAAGAAATTTTCCCTAATATGCAGCCTAAGGCTCAGCTGGCACAACTTGAGGCCATTTCCTCTTGTCCTATTGCTCATTACTTGGGAGAAGAGACCAACACTCACCACACTACAGCCTCCTTTGAGGTAGTTGTAGGGAATGACAAGGTCTTCCCTGAGCCTTCTTTCCTCCAGGCTGAAAAACCCCAGTTCCTTCATCCACTCCTCGTAACAGTTGTGCTCTAGACCCTCCATATGCTTCATCGCCCTTCTCTGGACCTGCTTCAGCGCCTCAGTGTCTTTCCTGTAGTGAGGAGCCCAAAGCTGAACATAGGATTTGAGGTGCGGCGTCACCAGGGTTGAGTGCAGGTGGGCAATTACTTCTGTGGCCCTCCTGGTCACATTACTGATACAGGCCAGGATGCTTCTGGTTTTCTTGACCACCTGGGCACACTACTGTCTCATATGGTCTGGCTGTCACTCTGTTTACCACCACATCCAACAAAGGATGGACATTTTCTGAAAGCAACATGGCCCAAATCCTTATAGTTCTTTGATGCCTTTGTTGCTGTTTGAGTTTTTGTTTATCTTTTTACACCTTGGCAATGTAAATGCTTGTTCTGAGAATTTCTTTTGTCCCACTGTCAATATTTTTGCTGCATCACATCTTATGTATAACACAGTTTAAAACAAAATGTTATCAGGTGACCAAGGCATCATGATTATACTAATTTTCCAGGGGCTTGCTCTGAGACCTGTTTGCTACTGAAGCTGACTCAAGTGATGCTACAGATGTAAGTATTTTGGAGAAACTTGGCCCTGCAAGCCTCTGTTTGCGTACTTGGAATTAACAGATGCTTTAATATGCCAGTGTCATGCCCCCCCATCTGTAATGTGCACACAATGATATCATTCACTTCATCACACAAGGATGATGTGAAAATGAATCACTTCATGTTTGTAATGCATTCAGATGTTGTTGTGATGAGCACTGTAGGAAAACCCACAAGCAAATGAATAATGCATTGTTCAAATCAGGCTCTGAATAGTACACAGTAAACAAGACATGAGACTTCACACTGAATAGTAAGAGTAAGGCCAAATAATAAATTACTACTCATTCAATTTTCACTGTCCATTCAAAGTATTGAAAGAGAATGGGATCCGGTGGAAAGAGTGTGATCATATCCTAAAGGATTGTATGTTATTGTATGGTTGGAAAGGAAAATAAAGATAAAAATTTCCTTTTTTCTTTGATTTTTTTTTTTTGTTTTGTTTCTCCCACTGATCTTCAATATTAGGTATGATGTGTGTTTTGGAACAAAGTAGCAGTGTGTTAGGCTTTCTAAATTGCCTGATTTCAAGTCTGTCGGTCTCCCTTTAAAATGATGTGACAGTATTTGGGATTTCTAATCTCTCTTTTAATTCTGTTTTCCACAGTTCCCTGCCATTCAGTGAATGCTTTTGGTTATTGGTGCTTAAACATCAAATGAAGGGTGTAACACCCTCTTTGACCACTGCAGAAAAGTCTCTGAATATAGTTTTTTAGTTTGGATTTTATCTTTTGATATGAAATGATCTTAAGAGAAGCTAATGGAAGAAGAGAGTTAAACTTTCCCCTGCATATCAGCTGCAAGACAAGAGTATGGTTTTGGTGAAATTGTAGGTATTGGAGAGCTTGTTCTTGAGTTCAACCTTGTCATGATATCTCTGTATGTCATTTTGAGGATAAAAAAGACAACTGAGGGAGATATTTGAAGTTACATTACAGAAAAATATGCCAATAATTCAGGCTGACTGATAGCTCCTTTAGTAACCAAAGTCACCTGAAATTTTTTATTGTCCTAGAGCATAAGCCATCCATAACATCTAATCAATATTATTCTGCAGATGAAACTGATGTTTTTGGGTTGTTCCCCCCCCCCCCGGCATCCCCTTCTCACTTCCCTAAGCTGAATCTTTAAAAATCAATTCGTGTAATTTGATCAACTTAAAATACTAAATGCATTGAGGTAATTATGCCAAACTACTTGTATTTCAGTGCTCCTAGTGACAGCAAAGCTATTGGCAGTGCAACATTAAATATAAACCACAATTTCCATGAAAACAATTGTGATTTATATTTGTTGTTTTATAAACCTTTTAACTTTTTGAAGTAGTTTTCGCAGAATGCTGATTTATAGTTTAAAATTGAAGGCTTCATCTTTTCCTCTCAGAGTAAATAGTCTTCAGTTTGTTTATTGGTCCCTAAAGATGAAATTTGTTTTAAAAAAATACCAAGGTACTAAGCTGCTGGTTTGACTTAGCCTAAGTGTGTCTGAGAGCTTCCTGGTTTTTATCAGTGAAAATACTGTCTACATTTTAATGTAGGTGTTTAACAAGGTATAGTTAGACGTTCCATGGCAGGGAGGCTGGAACTAGATGGTCTTAAGTTCCTTTCCAGCCCTAACTGTTCTATGATTGCAGTTGTTAATGACTCCAAAATGTGACTTGAGTGGTCAGTGACATCCATTGTGGTTATGATAGCATTGGGTGCTTCCATAAAGCTGTTCATGAGATCATGACCAGTATTAAGGCATTTAGGGAGAATTCTGTAGCTGGGAGGAAGAATGTTAGGGTCTAGTTTTTCAGAACTATTGAAGTCTGACCATGCCATAATGTCTTTGGGTCATGACCATTTGGGTGCAGACTGAGTTTTAAAGCTTTTTCTTGCGACTACTGTCCCTTTAGAATTTGCTGACATTTGCAATGAAGTTTGTAAATATATTTTTCTGTTTTAAGATATCCTTTCTATTTAGAGAAGCAAGCTGCCTGATAATTTAAAACAATTTGGAAAGGTCATTTGCTCATATGTAGATGTGCTTTAAGAATGTTTTATATTTGTGTGAAATACATGAATCAAGAATCACTGTTGTGACCTCACAAAACTGACGAGCAGATTATTTTTCTTCTTTTGTGTCTCCTGTCCCCATGGTCTTTCCCTCTTTGGCTTCAAAATTTAAGTGAAAAACCACTGAGCACAAACATGTCCATAAGTTAGCTACAGCCTGTCTTGATATGATACCACTGCTAAGTATGATAAATAGCAGTTATGGGACATCCGTGCTTAAAATAAGAAACAAATGCTGTTTGAAAAGCAATTTTGTATCTGACACTTCTGGAACAATTTGACAAAATGCTGGTATGTCAAAATGAAGGCAAATTTGGGTCAAAAGTTCTGCAGAATACCTGAGTGATTGGAAGCAAATGCAGGATCCAATATAAAAGGATAAATCTGCATTTTAGGATTGTGGAGAAATGTTGACTTTAAATACATTAGGTAGCTTGTAATATAAATGTAATAAAAGGACGAGACTTTCTTGGATTCCAAAGCTGGTAAAGAATGATTAAAGCACCTTTTCTGTGTTTTTATTCTGCATCAAATAGTAAACTTGCAAATAATGAACTAACCTTTTGCTAAGATGGCCCAAATGAGAAAGCTGATGTATCTTAGGGCGTTCCAAGTGTACTTTTACTGGCTTTCTCCAGGAGCTGTGTTTTGGACATTAACTAATATTTACTCATGTCTCTGCAGCATTTTCTTAGGGCCATGCATAATTTTTAATCTGAGTTCATAGCGAATCCTGTACTTCATCAGTCTTACAGCCAAAAGATTGAAGGTGTTGGACACATCTTATGATGGGATCTGAAACTCAGAGACAGAAGGCAATGAATTTAGGTACGTGAAGTGGTGCATACACCTTTATCTTTTGATGCAAATCAGGGCCTGAGTTAGGAACCACTGACTTGCATTTTATACCTAGGGATATCAAAGAACGTTATAAATATATCTTAGCTGTAATGGGAAAGATGCATGTAAGCTACTATGTGTTTAATTTAGGCCTGCATTAAAGGAAACATTAATCAACTTGGCTTGCATTACATGCAGAAATGTTATCAGGAACAGAAACCAAAGGTCTCCTTTCTCCTCTTGCTTGGCTGACCCAAGAGTGTGAGAAAGCTCATTTACACATGCAAAATTCTGACTGCTCTCAAAAGCACTTCTACGTTCTGTATTTAGCATACTTTACAAAAGAAAATATTTTCTTTCCCCCCCTTTGCTTCCTCCCCCCTTTTTCTTTTACCCCATCTCCCCTGCCTCATCTCTCCACCCAATAATCTTTCACTGTCTTGGCTAATTACAGGAGGATTAGGCAGGCCTGGAAGTGGAAGTACTAAAAATGTTACAACGGTCTGCCTAGAGGAGGAAGATAAATTAGTCCTTTCTGAGAGTCATGACAACCTATTGCGTTTTTGCTCTGGCTGGCCTGAGAGCTTGGCTGAATCTTGAACCTCGGCTCAGGACTTGCAATTGCAGGGACTGCCTCTGTGCCCTGCCAGGAGGTAGCTGATGGGAGAGGGATATGGGGATCATTTTCAAACTGGTGTCACTGGGGTAAGGGTGGCTGGGATTATAATTGGCTATAAGTTAGAATGAAACTGGCACTGCTTACAGAAGAACTTGGAACTACTCTTTCTGTCTGTAATAATACATTTAGCCTACTTGGGAATGCATTGTTATAATATTAATCAGCTTGGCAATTAAAAATAATCTACATTTTATTTCCAACTGGAGTTAATAGGTGCAGAAACTTATTTAAAATATTGAAGTCTAAGCCCCTTGAAGGGAATGTTTCTTTAAATAAATACATAACAGCATCTCAAACCTCAAGAAGCCTTTTTTTTTTTTTTTTTTAATCTTCTAAGTAAGTGTCCTTTGCAGTTATGTCTTTCATCTCATGGGAACTGCTTGCGCCTTGTTTTAATCCCCAAACATCATCAAAGTCAATGGGAAAGAAGAAGAAGGAAAAAAAAAATCAGCAGCCTCCAAAATAAAAGCTCAGTGTATTGTGACTGAGCTGGGCAAAATCCTATCCTGTGCTTCTACATTTTGTATTAAAAAAGATGGAGCATTAGAAGAAAAGAATTTTCAGGGTTGGACTCTCTAACTACATTTGTATATGGACCTAGAATTGTTGTTGTTCTCACTAAAAATCACATGAAATGCGTACAGTATGGGTGAGGTGATGTCTGATTTTTTCCTCCATGGTAATGCAATGTTATAGCTCTTTGGCGTTGCAGGAAATCAGAAGCGCATGCTAGAAACATCTCCACAGTCTGTTTAGAAAAGAGAAATTAAGACTCTCCTTCCACTCCCTGGGAAAATCCACTAAGCTCATGTTCTTCAGTCTGAGCAAACTCTCAAGTTTATCAAAGTAATTTTTTGAAGCCTGTGGCCTCCATACTCTTATAGGTGATAGCATCAGGACCATAATCTCCTACTCTTCAATTTTCTTTTGACTTCCTGCAATTTACATCCCATTGTCCACTAATATTTTCTGCGTTCTTTTAAAATAAATCAAATAACTTCCTATGTTAGCTCTGGGTTTAATAAAAATCAGATATGCAGCATTTGGGACTCTTAAAATAACACATTTTAATAGAAAGATGTGAGGTATCTTTTGAAATCTGTGGTGGATGTTTGTTTCCTGCTGGGCTTAATTTAGGAATCTAGTGCTAGCATTAAACCAAGGGGAAAAATGTTTGCTCTTTCATCTGTGTGCCACATCCCATCCAAAAATCACAAACAGCTCCTTTAAATTTCTGATCTTTGTCCCCTGCTGGATGTGCATAATACACATGTCTGACATATGAGAAGGTCTTTAAA